>VWZQ01009102.1:7871-20408 GCA_013397015.1 Myiagra hebetior
AGCTCTCCCAGAGCAGAGGGGCTCCAGAATCCTGGAATGGTTTGGGATGGAAGGGACCTTAAATGCTTTCCCATTCCAACCCCATCCATATTCAGGGACACCTCCCACTATCCCAGGTTGCTCCAAGCCCCAAAGTCCAGCCTGGCTTTGGACACTTCCCGGGATGAGGCAGCCGGGGTGGGATCAGTGGGATGAAGAGCTGTCAATCACCCGACAGGAGCCTCCAACACTCTCCAGGCCCTGAACATGTTCCTGGCAGAGCAAGATTCCTGAATCCAGGAATCCTCCCAAACTTTAATCATCCGGCAGCAAATCAGGGAGGCTGAGAGGCACCAGCGGAGCCTTCCCTGCTCAAGGGACAAATCCCAGTCCAACCCGGACACCCTGTGGACAACCAGGGATGAACTTCCCTGGGTTTTGCACCCAGAATTCCCTTTTTGTCCAGGACTGAAAAGCCACCGTGCAGACAGCAGTTAACATCACCTCCCATAAAATCCATGGATTTGCTCATGCTCGGAGCCGATTCCCTCTCACTGCAGCTTTCCTGTGGTTTTGGCTGCCCTGGAATTTGGCAGGACCCCCGGGCGCACTCAGACACCGAATTGAGCCGTTCCCAGCGCGGCCTCGGGACGACAGGAAAGTGCTGGTGGATTTATTGGATAATTACGGAGATGGGCACATTGGGAAGGGAGCAGGGAGGTGGCATCGGTGACTCAAGGGGTGGCAGAATTCCATGTGCCGCTGGAAGAACGAGAGGGAACAACAGCAGAGACAGAAAAAGGCATTGTCCTGGCTCCGGAGGCTCCACACGGCTCCCGGAGTTCGCCTTTGATTTTTTTTCCGAAGGAAAAGGTGTTAACCTGTTCCTGCACCTCTCTTGGAGTGTTTTCCCATGGGATAGAGTTTTTTTGCCACTTTTCCAGGTTTTTCGGAGCATCATTGTCCGTGGAGTGCTCATGTGATGTACCTTATCAGGAACCTCCTGGTTTTTAATGGATCTGAACAATCCTGAACATTCCAGAACTCCCAAGTCATGGAATTCCAGAGTGATTTGGGTTGGAAATCATGTCCCACTATCCCAGGTGGATCCAGCCTGGCCTTGAACACTGCCAGGGATCCAGGGGCAGCCACAGCTGCTCTGGGAATTCCAGCCCAGCCCCTCCCCACCCTCCCAGCCAGCAATTCCTTCCCAAGATCCCAGCCCAAGCTCCCCTTTCCCAGTGGGAAGCCATTCCCTGGCTCCTGTCCCTCCAGGCCTTGTCCCCAGTCCCTCTCCAAGTCGAGGCATTTTCCACTTTCTGGATACTCAGGAAATGTTGGTTGCAGTCAGAAGCTGAACTTTTCCTCAGCTCACCTTTGGAATTTTGGGTTCCCAGTGGCAGCTCCGGAGCTCTGTGGGTGTTGTAGACCCATCCCAAATCTGATTCCTCAGCCAGGCTGGAGCTCTCCAAGGGTTCCACAATCCTGGAATTCCTGTGATGTTCTGTGATGCATCAGAGAGAGGAAAGACATGGAGCAGGCCCCGGAGATGTTCCAAGGACTGGAGCCCCTCNCCTTGAGAAGAAAAAAGGGATGAGCATCCCACTGTCCCTAAGGGGACACAGAGGTGCCACTTCGTTCTGGGAACATCCATTAATTCTCTTTTCTTTGGGATTGGGCTCTTTGTTTGGATCAAACCCCTTTTAGCTGAAACAGAGCTGAAAACACGGCGGATTTTTTTTTTTCCTAGAAATATTCAGTTGTTGCCGGTGATCCCTCGGCTGCCAGGAGCTGAATTCCAGGCCTGAATTCCCTGTTTCTCACTCTCCAAACACTCCCAGCTCCTGGCTTTTAAAAGGAGCGCAGCCATTTTGGTGGCGGCTCCAAGGAAGGTGCGAATTTGGCATCCAGGGAAAGAAATGGATTCGCTCCCAGTAAATCCCTCCATGGAGCCTTTTCCATGATGCATGGGGCCTTCAGCAAATCCAGGGATTAAACCCCCTGGAGGTGTCTCCTTGGTAAATTCGACTCCAGACAGAACGTGGAGAAATAAATTCCCAATTTCTTCTGTTTGGAGTTTTTTATTCTGCTTCGGTATTCTCTCCTCAGTAAAATGTGGGAATTTTTCCAACGTTTTTTTCCTATATAAAACACCTATGGAGACTCTATCCCTGCAAATACTGGTACAGAATTCCTGGCAGAGCTGTGGCTCCCAAAGGATTGGTGGGAAGTGAGGCTGAGTTCCTGACAAGGATCATGAGGAGGATGTGAAGGAGCAGAGGATCCACCCTGGGAGAAAACATTATCCCAGCTGTTGGATTGTCCATGGAACAACATCCATGAGTTCATGGAATGGTTTGGTGTTGGAAGGGGCCCTCAGAAACCATCCAGTTCCATCCAGGGACACCTCCCACCATCCCAGGTGGATCCAACCTGGCCTTGGAAACTGCCAGGGATCCAGGGGCAGCCACAGCTGCTCTGGGAATTCCAGCCCCAGCAATTCCTTCACAAATCCAATCTAAATCTCCACATTTCCCAGTGGGAAGCCATTCCCTGGCTCCTGTCCCTCCAGGCCTTGTCCCCAGTCCCTCTCCAGCTCTCCTGGAGCCCCTTTAGGCCCTGCCAGGGGCTCGCAGCTCTCCCTGGAGCCTTCCCTTCTCCAGGGGAACATTCCCAGCTCTCCCAGTCTGGCTTCAGAAATCTGGAATGGTTTGGGTTGGAAAAGACTTGGAATCCCATCCCATTCCAACCCCATCCATGTTCAGGGACACCTCCCACTATCCCAGGTGGATCCAAGCCCCATCCAACCTGGCCTTGGACACTCCCAGGGATGAGGCAGCCACAGATTTTTCAGGAAAATTAAGGTGCCATTAACGGGATCTGATCAATTCCTGCTTGGAAATCTTCACTTTTCCTTTAAGATTTATGTTTGGAATCCGTCAGGACCCCCCAGATCTCCTGATACCTCCGGAACGAAGGGGGCTGGATCTAATCCCAGCCTTTTTAAGTCGGTCTGGAACAGATTAATCCAACCTTCAGCTCATCAATGAACAAAATGTCGGATTCCTGGACTTTTCCCAAACAACAGCTCCGGGGAAGCATCCCTTGCTCCAAGACATCCCTGGTTTTTATTTTGTGGGGAAAGGATTGACTGAGATTTCCCAAAAGAGCCCCATTTTTCCTTGTCCTGCTGAAATATCCATGCTTCCAACACCCCCTTCCTGCTTTTGATCCCAGCTGGAGCCGGGAAACACCAAAGAAGCCACAAACTGGGAAGGGGGAGGGAGGAAGGGAGCGGGAAAAGGGAACTGAACTTTCCTGAACCGCAGCAAACATTCCCGGGATGAGCTCATTTGATGGATCCATCATGGATGTGCCAGTTCTTCCATCATCCCGAAGGGCTGGAAGACATCCACAGCTTCCCTTGGAATCTGGCAAAAGAGGGAAGAGATGATGAAGTCATGGGATGATGATGGAGGCCTTTCCTGCATTTTGGGGTTGGAGAAACCTCCAGGATCAAAGCCTCAGCCAGGAATCTCTTCATCCCTGGTTTCCTGAGCTGCTCCTGCCGTTGCCATTCCCGGATAATTTCTTTTCATTAAAATAATCCTGGTCTGTTTTAAACACACTTTTTCCATGGATAAAATGGGATTAACGGGTTTCCATCTTTTCCAGGTGTCCCATGTTCAGCCTTCCCTTAAATCCAGATCCTGTGATGGATCCTCGTGGAATGTGGAGGTGCCTCATAACAAAGGGTTCAGCTCAGGCCCTGATGTTTCATCCCGAGGAAAAGATGGAAAACACCCTGGAGCCACCCTGAGCTCAGGGAGAGGCAGAGGAGAGGTCCCAAAGAAGTCCCACCTGGAATTTTGGGATACAGGGATGCACCAAGAGCTGCCCTGGGCCAAAATTCACCTGACCAAGCCCAAATCCAGGTTGTCCTACAGGAGCCGGAATTCTGAGAGATTCCATTGTTTTCCCATCTCGATCAGATGGATTGCTCCCAATTTGATCTTGGAAAAATCACTGGGTGCTGAACAAACTCAGCCTGTGGATCATGGGATCATGGAATGGTTTGGGTGGGAAAGGACCTTAAATCCCACCCCATTCCACAGGCAGGGACACCTCCCACTATCCCACGTGGATCCAAGCCCCAATGTCCAACCTGGCCTTGGGCACTTCCAGGGATCCAGGGGCAGCCACAGCTTCTCTGAGAATTCCATCCCAGCCCTCCCCACTCTCACAGGGAACAATATCCCAGAATTCCAGAAAGATTTTGTTTGGAAAAGCCCTCCAGGATCACCGAGTCCAAACTGTGCCCAGTCCCCACCTTGGCACTGAGTGCCACATCCAAGAATTCCTTGGACACCTCTAGGAATGGGGACTCCAAAGCTCCCTGGGCAGCCCATTCCAGTATCTAATCACCTTTTCCATGAGGAAATTCCCTCTGATTCCCAACATCACTCAGCGGGATTTGTTTCGAGTCTTCTTCGGCTCTGTGTGGGATAAAAAATCCTTCAAAGAGGAATCCCAGCTCCATCTCTTTCCAAAGACTCTTTCCTGCCTAATTCCCGAGCTTCATTTCTTCCCTGGCCATGGAGAAAACACAAAAAAGAGGGAAAAGGAGAAGAAAATGGATCTCCCAAGCAGCAGCAAGAAAAACGGGAGAGCTCGTCATGGATTTTCCCAGTTGTTTCTCCAAGGCCGGGATTCCAAGTTCATGGAGAGGCCACTGGCACTGACCCCAGTCTGCAGCTAATTCCATCCAGAAACTCCCTGGAAAACTCAGCCAGCTCTGACAGATCTCCGGGATAACTTGAAGCTCCCCCAGCAGATAATGGGAAAAGTCTGTTCCAAATCCGATGCACCTGTCAGATTCCACAAAGGCATTCCCAAAAAAAAAAAAAAAAAAAGGGGGATATAAATGCAGGGGGTGTCACCACTTACGGGATCAAATCCTTCCATCCCGAAAATCTCTGTCCTTGGCATTCCTGGTTTTTCAGGAATGAATTTTCCCATTCCTGTTCTGATTATTTGCCCACCAGGAGGAAAGAGTTGCTTCCCTCTGGAATGTGGCAGGAATTGGGATGAGTTGTCGTGGGATTTTTATCCCCCCTCCAGTGGGTGGTGATGAAATCCAAGTTTAGTTTTCCGATTTCCCAAAAACCGGAGTGCTCCGTGTCTGAGCTATCCCCAGCTTTTGCACCTGGAAAAGGGGGAAAACGGCAAAAATAAAGAGAATTCCCAGTGGTTTGGGAAGCCTGAGGATAAAATTCCTGCTGACTCCCTGCAGGGATTCCCTGGCTTGGAAAATAAACAAATAAAAAATTAGGGATCAGACACATCCAAATTGGATCATCCCTTCCATCTCTCCATGGATTCCTCCCCACCTCGAACCCATTCCCAACCCACCCCCCTGGAAACCATTCCAAGCCAAAGGGATTTCATGGATGACCTAAATTCCTCGTCATTCCAACCTCATTATTCTCCCAGAAAGGGGAGATTGGGCTGGGATCTTGGGAAGGAATTGCTGGGAACAGAATTCCCAGAGCAGCTGAGGCTGCCCCTGGATCCCTGGGAGTGTTCAAGGCCAGGTTGGATCCACCTGGGATCGTGGAATTTGTCCCTGCCCTTGGAATGGGGGTGGGACTGGATGGGCTTTGAGGTCCCTTCCAAACCATTCCAGGAATCTGCTGGGTCCTAAATCTCAGGATCAGGAAGTGCAGGAGAATTGGAATCAACTCTTGATGTGGGCTGGGATCATCCCACTGTGGGATTTAGGGAATTTAGAGTCTGGATTCTCCCACCCAGAGGGGACATTTCCCCTCCTCTAAACCCCTCAAACTCCAGGTGGGTCCAACCTTCTCCTTTCCTCATTCCCAATCCCATCCTCATTCCCTGAGTCGTGTCTTCCATGACTTTCCATCAGCCTGGAAAATACTTCCCAGTGTTTCAACTTCCCTGGATTTGAGTCGTGTGTCAAAAATCCGCCCCAAAAACTCCCTCCATTCCTGCTTCCCATCCCTTCCCAACTCCCAAAAACCTCCTGTCTTCCTTTAAACCTCCAAAACCTTTTGCAGGAATCTCCTCTGGAAACAAATCCGCTCCAGGCCTGCGGAACTTCCCGTTAATGAGGAACCATCTCCGTTAGGACCGGGAATTGCTTCCAGTTCCTCCCATTCTGGCAGCTGCGGAGCTTCCCAGTGGCCACCACCTGCTCGGAGCAGCTGCTCCGACACCTTCCAGGCCGGGATGAGGAGCCAACACCTGGAAAACATCAAGGATTTACAATCGGGAACGAGAGGAGAACTCCCTCCATAAAAATACTTGGAGGTGATCTGGGCTCTTTCAAGCGGCTGATGCAGAAAACATCTTTTTTTTTTTTTTTAATGGCTTTTTTCCCGGTTTCTGGGAAGATGGGAGGTTTTGGAGAATGGAGCTGGGATGGTGGTGGGAAGTGCTCATCCCTATCCTGCTCTATCCTGCATCCCTGGAAAAACAGCAGGAAGAGACGGGGGGATTTTGGCAGGTAGAAATTCCTTAAAATACAAAAACGAGGTGGAATAGGGAAAACTTGGAAAAGAAGATGTTGATCCTCGAGTATCCCAAGGGCGGGATCTAATCTGATGAATTTTTGGAAGGTGTGGAAGAAAATTCCACGCCTGGGATGAATTCAGCCGGAATTTTAATGGAGGTTCCACATTTCCAAAGATTTTTCCACAAGCCGAAGGTTTTCCCACATGGAATTGAGGCCTTGGAGAGCCCATGGAATGTTCCAAGTGCTGCTGGCTCTGGCAATCGGGATTTCTCCTGGAATTTTCTCTTGGAAGTGCAGCTTCCATAGGCAAGAGGATGAGTTTCCAGCTCGGTTTTCCAGGTGAGGAAAGGCAATTCCTGCCCATTCCCGAGACCTCCCAGAAGGGGCAGAGGGAGAGGCTGAGGAGGTTCTTGGTCTGGAAAACAGTGGGATGGACCTGGATTCCACCCAAGGATGATCCCAAACCAACTGCAGGGAAGGGAAACGGGTCATGGAATGCTGGAATGGTTTGGGTTGGAAAGGAACCTTAAATCCCACCCCATCCACGGGCAGGGACAGCTCCCACTGTCCCAGGTGGATCCAAGCCCCAATGTCCAACCTGGCCTTGGACATTCCCAGGGATCCAGGGGCAGCCACAGCTGCTCTGGCAATTCCAGCCCAGCCCCTCCCCACCCTCCCAGCCAGCAATTCCTTCCCAAGATCCCAGCCCAAGCTCCCCTTTCCCAGTGGGAAGCCATTCCCTGGCTCCTGTCCCTCCAGGCCTTGTCCCCAGTCCCTCTCCAGCTCTCCTGGAGCCCCTTCAGGCCCTGCCAGGGGCTCGCAGCTCTCCCTGGAGCCTTCCCTTCTCCAGGGGAACATTCCCAGCTCTCCCAGCCTGGCTCCAGAGCTGAGGGGCTCCAGAATCCTGGAATGGTTTGGGTTGGAAGGGACCCTAAATCCCATCCCATTCCAACCCCATCCATGTTCAGGGACACCTCCCACTATCCCAGGTTTTTCCAAATCCCTTCCAACCTGGTCCTGGACACTTCCCAGGAAGGAACAGCTGCAGCTTCTTAAAAATAAACCTTAATTAAAACAATCTCGTTAATTTTAACGCTCCAGAAGTTCCTGCCCGGATTCACCAAGGATTTCATGGAGACCCTGGAAATATCTGGGACTGAAATCCATGTGGAATGTGCCTTTCATTCCCACCAGGTTGGTTGAGAACTTTTCCAAGCTGGGAGGGAAGAGCAGCGATATTCCCATGGGAGCCCCGACATTCCTGCAGCAGGAGGTCCAGGATGGATCATTTTAGGGACAGGAAACATTTTGGAATATTCCAAGTCGGAAAGGACCTCAAAATATCCTCAGAGACAATTTCATGGATAACAAAAAACATGGATGAGATGATCCAACTCCCTAAACCTGGAAAACTGTGATGGGTCATCCCAGAGCCTTGGATATGGTGGGAATAGAGCAGCTGAATTCTGGGATGGAATTCCCTGCTCTCCTCTCCTTGCTGCCTGATCCTGGCTCTTCCCTCCTTTTTTTATTATTAAATATCCCAAAATAAAATGGGAACAGGAGAGAAGCTGCCCCATGATACCATTTTTTTCCACCCATTTTTCCACACCCCTTTCCTGCCTGGAGAAGCTGCTGGCGTTCTCCAAGCTTTTTGTGGGAGCAAAGGAGAGTTGGGTGGAATTTCTCCCAGTGGAAATTGGCACTGGAAGAGAAACTCCACCTTTCCGGATAGGATTTTCCTTGGATTAATGCAATTCCAGTGTCTCTGTCCCCTTCCCTGTTCATTTTGGGGCCAATTAGGCCTTTTTCCCTTGGGATTTCATGAAGGAAAAGGAATTCTGAAGGATTTAGTCTGGGAGACTTCTTTTTGAGAAGAGTCTCTCTCCAGAGGCCAAATTTTCCATGAATTCTTGAAAAAAAAGGATCTTAAAAAGAGAAAATGAGACTTCCAAGCTGGCTTGGAGAAGCTTTCCTCGGGATGGGAACTGCTGGGGAAGGAGAATCCCTCATCCCACAGATTTTGGGGGAATAAAAAGTTTCTTATTCCCCTCCAGGTTTAAAAACGGCAACAAAAAATAAACCTTGGAATTAAAGTCGTGCTCAGTGGAATATCCCAGGGATTGGCATCCGGATATTTTTCCATGATTGACAATCCCTTCCCCTCGGAATTTATGGCCTTATAACCCCTCTGTGTCCTTACTTAGGGATTTTCTTGGATAATCCCAGTGTGAAGATGGGATTTGGGGAAATCCTGGGTCCTAAGGCAGCCTGAGCCAGGTTTAAGTCCCGTTGTCCCCAACAAAAAAAATCAGGATTTTGGTCCAAATCCCTGCGAAAACACTAAAATAACACAATGGAAAATGCCCTAATCCCATTTTTTCATGGATACAGTCCCAGAGTTCCGTCTCCGGGAGTGTTTTATGCCTCCTGTTTGTTGTTAAACATCCCAATCCTCGTTCCCTGCTTTTAGCTGGAAGTCTGGCAGATGGAGAAGCAATTCCCGATTTTCCAGAGCGTTAAAACCTCACAGCTCCCTTGATCGAGGCTGAGAAAATTCCACCCCTTTTCCGTATTAAAAATATATGGAAGCGTGCAAGGAGAGCGGCTTTATTCCCGTGGAAATTCATTCCAATAACTCCGGATCAGCTGGTGCACGGAGAAATCATTTCTAGGGAAAAAAAAGCAGCCTCCAAACCCAGCTGATGCTGGATGTAAATTGGGAATTTCATAAAATTCATTCCCAGAGAACTCATGGATCTAAATATAGGAATCATTTCCCTCTTTCCCACCAGAATTATTCATTTCCCTCTTTCCCACTGGAATTAACCGGGCTCAGCATTCCCGCTCTGGAGCTTGGTCCCAGTGGGTCTGGATCAGCCTGGAATTCTCCTTCCCAGAGAGTTGAGGCCAAAATTGGCACCATCTCCATGTGGGATGATCCCATGGTTTTCCAGGAAGCTCCAGAGCTGCTGAGCCCGTGGATCCGGACCAATGGATGTGGAACTGGGCTCTGGATCTCTTGGATGACGCCAGAGTTGGAATTGAGGAGGGATCCGTGGTCCTGGTTTGAGGCTTTGGGTCTGGGATTCTCTGGGTGTTTTTTAAGGAACAAGAGGATCCCAAAATTCCAAGTTTTCCCAGGGTATCTTCATTAGGCGCTATCCAGATAACTCTGGGATGGAGAGGAAAACAGGGAATTACTTTTAGCATGGAGGAAGCAGCAATGGAGCTTTGGGAATTCCCATTTTTATGGGCTGCCCTCCCAAAATTCTAGAAATCCAGTGGGGAATGCGCCCCTCTGGAATCCTTTCCTTTTTGGAGAGGAAAAATCCCCCAAAACACAAAAGAAATCTGGGAATGAGCTGAATATCAACAGATTCCCAGAAGGGTTGAGATTTGGAATATTCCATGCTGAAATCCTCATGGAATGGTTGATCCCTAAGGATTATCTAATTCCAGCCCTCCTGACTCGTGATTCCAAAAAATCCTGCTGCAAAATCCCAAACCATTCCACAATTCCCTGATTCCATGATTCCACGTCCCCTTTCCCTCATGGCAAAGTTTGTATCCCTGACAGGACCTTTTCCCTCAGCACGGAACTGATCCCATCCCCACCCACCCATTCCCAGGTATCCACCTGGATTTCCCAGAGATTAGAGGAGGAATTCAAGGAATTCCAAGAGTTTTTAGGCTCCCAGACTTTTCCACTTTTCCCCTTTCCTTGCCCTTCCAGCTTCCAAAGTCGAATCCACCTTTTCCAATCTTTGCCTCTCCCAGATCCTTTCATTGCTGCTCCTCAAATCCCTCTGATTTCCCTCATTTTCTTTTCCTGGGAATTCTGACAGTGCCACGTTCTCCCAAATTCCCAGGCTGCCCTTCCAGGCCCTTTGGGCCATCCCACCCTTGGGAATGCTGCAAATCTTGGAATGTTTCCCTTGAAACCTCTTCCAAGAAATCCCAAGAGGTTTTTTTTTTTCTATTCTTGATTTCGTTTCATCCCTGAAATTTGGGAACAAAGAAAATTCTTTGCTCCTCTCCTTTATCTCCAGGCCAGATGGATTTCGGGAACATCCCAAACCTCACACCCACGGCCTTTGGGGGTGGATTTAGGGATGTATTCCCGAATTTCCCCACCCAGCTGCGTGCCAGCACGGGACTGGAAGCTGTAACTGTGGGAAAAGCTGTTCCTGGAGTTAATGATTCCCTGGAATCCTGGCTGCCTGCAGGCATCTGGCAACTCCAACTCCGAGGTGTAAAACCGGAGGAAAACTCTGGGAAAAAACACTGGGAATGGGGGGGTGTAAATGCCTTTTTTATCTCAGTTTTTTTCCCCTGCTGTTCCGTCTACCAGCTTTATTCCCGGCTTTTTCCAGGCTGCTCCTGCTTTCTGCTGCACAGAAGGGACCTGGAGCAGCATTCCAAAAAAAAAAAGCACCCAGGGATGTGACAAAATCAGGGATGCGGTGCTGGTTTGGTTTTTTTTCTTTTTAGTGTCCCTTTAATTTGAATCCCAGTGGGAATGAGGGGGATGGGAGAAAATGAAGGAATTTTGGGAGCTGATAAATCTGCCAGAGAATTTATTTGATCTTTGAACCCTCGGCTCCCTCGGAGCCGGATCCAGGGGCCTGGAAAAGCAATCAGCGGGAATATCAAATCCTAATGAGGCCTGGGCTTGATCCCTGTGCTCCAGGTGAAATTTCCAGAGGCTGGCAGGGAATCAGAGCCTTTGGAAAAGTGGGAATGTGTGGAGATAGCAGAGGAGGATGGACACAGTCACTGGGGCTTCTCTGCTGCTGCTCCAGCCTTTGTGCTCCGGGTTTTTCCTTTGAAAATCCCATCAGGATTCCACAATATCCTACTGGAAAGGATTTGCTCCGAGGAAAAACCCCAGCGTTTTCCTTGGATTTATCATCTCCCTGCTCGGAATTCTCTGATCTGGACAGGGGGAGGTGTTCCAATGTCCCTGCCTGACTTAGGAGCACAATTCCTGTGACGTGTGCTTTTTTCCCAAGGATTTTGGGAAAAATCGAGGCGACCTCTGCTTCTTTCCCAACTTTTCTGGGAAAAATTGAGGGAATTTTAGGGTCTAGAGGGGAAAGCAGAGGATGAGTGACTGAGATTCTTTGGAATGCTCAGCTGGAAGGGAGACTCACCAGGATCTGGAGCTTCTCCAGAGGGGCAGCTCCAATTTTTGGGATCGGAATTGGCTACAGGAGGTGGATGCTGGATTATTCCAAGGGATCTGTGCACCACTCCTTGAGCTTCCCATTGTATCCGAGCTTCCAGCCTTGCTTGAAAACGATCCCGGTTCTTGAGATCCCGATTTTCCCCAGCACCTCTTTGGAGAGTTATCCAAGTTCTGGAAGAGCTGGAAACTTCCAGGGCTGGAGTTTTCCCATAAATTCAGCTTGGGACAAACCTGGTGGGAGGTGGGGTGATTGTATCCAGTTTTTCTCCAAGAGGATTTACTGCCAGATTTTGGCCAAACTGGCACAGGCTGTGAACCGAGGGAAAATTCCCAGGAGCAGCCAAGGTTTAGGGTTTTCAGGAGCCTTTGGAGCAGGGAATGGTGCTCCTGGATTTATATGGGGAATGGTCCACCCTGGATCTTTGGACCTTCCTTGTCCCCAGTCCCTCTCCAGCTCTCCTGGAGCCCCTTTAGGCTCTGCAAGGGACTCTGAGGTTCCCCTGGATTTTTCCCTTCTCCAGGTGAACATTCCACCCAATGATGATCCCAAACCGACTGCAGGGCTGAGGGAAATGGGTCATGGAATGTGGGAAAAGTTTGGGTTGGAAAGGACCTTAAAGTTCATCCCATTCCCACCCCATTCCATGGACAGGGACACCTCCCACTGTTCCAGATGGATCCAACCTGGCCTTGGACATTCCCAGGGATCCAGGGGCAGCCACAGCTGCTCTGGCAATTCCAGCCCAGCCCCTCCCCACCCTCCCAGCCAGCAATTCCTTCCCAAGATCCCAGCCCAAGCTCCCCTTTCCCAGTGGGAAGCCATTCCCTG
>VWZQ01009102.1:20489-50776 GCA_013397015.1 Myiagra hebetior
GAGAAGCTACGGAATCATGGAGACCTTCATGAGGTTTGAGTCCAATATTTCCACATGGAGGTTGGACAGCTCCGGAATCCCCGGTGCCTCAGGGGTCTTTTCCAAGGAAATCAAAGTCCCACCTCATCCAAATTCCCAGAATTCCTCTGCCCTCACTTGGCTTCCCTATTTCTCTGTAAAGCAAAGAAATAACCGGAATTGGAGAAATGGGATAAGCAGGAGAGGCTGGAAATGACTTTGGACATGAAATTCCAGGTGTGAACCTGGAATCAGCCAGCCTGGATGCTTTTCCAGAGAAAAGGTAAACCTCGGGATACGGTTTTGATTTCCTTAGGAGATTTGTCAGGAAAAAACCAGAAAATTTTAAAAAATCCCAACTTCCTGATTTTTCCATCCAAGCCAGGGTGAGAATTCTCAAGTTTTCCATAAATGTTTTACACAGATAAAAATTCTATTTTTAGTTCTGCTCCATAAAAACAAAAGAAAAGGAATCGGATTCTCCTGCTTGGAGCCGAGTTTTGTTTTTCCTTCTAATTCCTTTTCCTTTCCACGCTGGGAAGGGTCAGGAACGGTTCAGGAATGTCCAATCCAGGCTGGATTTTCCAATTCCCCTCAGTGGGAAGTTTGGATTTTTCCCTGATTTCTGGATCCACAAATAACATCGATTTCTTCCCTAATTTCCAGCCCTGGCCTGTTCCAAGATAAAAAATGGCACCAGTACAAGGGAGAAATGAATCCAAGGATGGTCCTGGAATATCTGCTACTGCTCATTCTTGGATTTCCAACAAAAACTCCAAACTTCCATGAAAATTCCTGGATGTGGCACTCGGTGGGAATGGATCCCAGTTGGATTGGATGCTCTTGGAATTCTTTTCCAACCTCAGTGGAGTTTGATCCATGGTGAGGAGCACGGGAATGGGAGCATGGAGGGCTTGGATTCCGATGGTGCTTGGGGATGGTTGGAGGGAAGATGATCCAGGCAGTTGGAAAAGCAGGAAAAAAGGTGGATTTGGAGCCAAAAATGTTGAATCACCATCCCAAGGATTTGGTTTGGGACATCCCATGGAAGGTTCCCTTTCCATCATTTCTCCACCTGCATTTCCCAGCTCCCTGCTTGGAATTTTTTCAGTTATCCACAAAAAGCTGCGTTTTCCCAATGGAGTTCAGCCCAAGAGGCTGAATTCCTGAAAATTCCAATCCCAAAATAAGAGGATTTGACACCATCAAAGCAAATCATCCAGCAGTTTTCCCATGGAATTCCAGAAATTCCTTTAGGACAGGTTCAACCATTCCTTGGTACTTCCTGGTCTCTTAATCCAAAATTAATTAATCCAGGAGGGAAAAATCTCCCGGTTATTCCTGCTAAAATCTGATATNTGGTTTTGATTTCCTCGGGAGATTTGTTGGGAAAAAAACAGAAGATTCAAAAAATCCCAACTCCCTGATTTTTCCATCTGAGCCAGGATGAGAATTCCCAAGTTCTCCATAAATGTTTTACACAGAGAAAAATTCTATTTTTAGTTCTGCTNTCCAAGGATGCTCCAAATCGCTGGAATTCCCAAATTTGGGAAAGCCTCTTTGTTCCCAGCATTCCCTGCTGAGGAAGAGCAAATCCATGGAGAGCACTGGATCTGAGGAGGGATAAAGCAGGTGAGGAATAAAATCATGGAATCTTTGAGGCTGGAAAAGACCCAAATCTGATCCTTGGGTTGGGAAGAGGAGATTTGGGATACTGGGAATGGTTGGGAAAGGAACACTGGGGCAGGGAATAGGAAAAGGACATGGAAATGAGAAATTGGAGGTTTTGGGAACAGCGATGAGCCAAGGGCTGGAGAGAAGAATTTGGGATGGGCTCAGGATGAAGGGAGTCAGATAAATCCCGGGAAAAATATTCCTCGCATGGATCCACACCTGGATAAATTTTGGGAGGGCTCAGAACATCTTGGATACAGAGCAGGGATTCCGGAGGGAACCGGGAATGCTCAGGGATCTCCCATCCTCCCTTTCCAAGGAAATTCTTTGGAAAACACTTTAAAAAAAATCCATGGATTGGTCCCAAATATTTGAGCCTGCGGGAAAATTGACCAGATCCCACTTTTTTCAGTTTCCAAAGGAAGAGAGGAATCTCCTCTCCTTTCTTTTTTAGATCCCTCTTCCCTTGAATTCCTTGGAAAGAGCAAAGTGGAAATATTGGGATGTCTCCAACAGGAGCTGGAAAGGGAATCCCTGGAAAAGCTCTGAGTGATCAAAGGACTCTGCATTCCACAGGGAAACACCTCCAATCCACCTGTCCCTGGCTATTCCCTGACATTGGACCTTCATCCATGATCCAACATCCTGACCTCGGCAGGGAATGGGAATTTCTCCCCTGAATTCTCTTGGCTCCTGTTGTCCCATCGGGAGGAAATTTTCCAGGATTTTCCAGGATTCTTCTTTCCCATCAGCCTCGGAGCCTTTTTCCAGCCTGGCAAAAAAAAAACCAAAAAACGGGAATTTCTTGGAGTGGAAATTTTAGAGGAAATATGGAGAGGAGATCCTTGAAGGGGCTGAGGAGGAAGGATTTTCCAGGTGGGATATCGGGGTAAGGTTTTTTTGGGAGCCTCAGGTGACAGGGATTGAGAAGGGGCTCTGGCTGTTCCAGGGGGAATCTGTCACATCCTGGAAAAACCTGGAATGGGATAATTAAGGATTAGGCTGATTCCAGCCTCATCCACAATGGAAGGGCTCCCTCTGGTGCCGCCAGGAGTTCTCGCTTTTCCTGTTTTTCCTCCTTTTCCAGGAAAATCACCTTTGTTCCTGTTCACTCCAAAGGGAAGGACAAAGCTCATCCCGACTTTTCCAGAGTCAGGAAAACGCAGTTGGAATATCCCACGTGTCCATGGACACCCCAGGAGAGGCCAAAATCCCAGGAAATCTTCCCTGGGAGAGCAGCACAGTGATCCCCACCTCAAAGAGTGATATGGAATTCCATGCTTGGAATCCATCCAGGGAATTTTATCCATGTCCAGCAGGATGGGATCCGAGTTGGGAAACGTCCAAGTACCAACTCCAGTATCCTGCATTTTTTTTCATCCCGGTGCTTTTCCAATGGGAGCTGGAGATTCTCCCTCTGGAAAATGAGGGAAAAGTTCCAGAGAGGATTTTTGGGATGGGGCAGTTTCAGAGTGGCTTCCATGGCCGCAGGATCTTCTCCAAGGGCAACCTGTGGATTGAGGAGATTCCTGGAAAACGAGGAGTTATCCAAGGTTTTTTGTGGGATGCAGGGACAAGAGAAGTGTCTGGCAAAAGGTCTTCAAATAAAAGTGTTCTCAGAAGATTCCAGGGAAATCTTGGAGCCCCTGGCAGGGCCTGAAGGGGCTCCAGGAGAGCTGGAGAGGGACTGGGGACAAGGCCTGGAGGGACAGGAGCCAGGGAATGGCTTCCCACTGGGAAAGGGGAGCTTGGGCTGGGATCTTGGGAAGGAATTGCTGGCTGGGAGGGTGGGGAGGGGCTGGGCTGGAATTGCCAGAGCAGCTGTGGCTGCCCCTGGATCCCTGGCAGTGTCCAAGGCCAGGTTGGATCCACCTGGGATTGTGGGAGATGTCCCTGCCCATGGATGGGGTCGAATTGAATCATTTTTGAGGTCCCCTCCCACCCGAACCATTCCATGATTCCATGATTCCATGAATCCAGAGCTGTGCCTTCAGTTTTCCATCCATCCATCCATCCATCCATCCATCCATCCATCCATCCATCCATCCATCCATCCATCCATCCAAAGCCCTGGGTTATTCCCTCCTTTTCCCAGGAAGGCTCCTTGGGGGTGCTGGGCCAAACGTTCCTTCCTAAAATAGCTGGGAAAAGGGGTTGGGAAGCCCCAGGGATCAGAGGTGCTCCGATGGAGCAGCTGTTGGTTTGGATGCATCCCAGATGGGGAAGGGAACAGCTCCATCCTGGGAAAACTCCTTTTTCCCCTCCCAAAACCAACCTGGCAAAGGAGGATTTGGAAATTCCCACAGGATTTTGTTGTTTGTTTGTTTCAGCTTTTATTCCTTGGTTTGGGTTTTTTTTTTTTTTAATTACGTTTCTGTTGATTACAAAAGCAACTGGAAAAACCTGGAATTCTGGCTGGGACTAGGGAATGGAGCACTCAGAGAGGTCCTGGAAAAATCCTGATTCCTGTTTTACCCGGGAAGAGAGAAATGTGCTGGATGGGAAAAAATTCCATGGATTAATTATGGCTGTGGATGGCAGCAGGATTTAAAGGGACCGGAATGGGATCCTTCCCATTAACGTCGTTCCAAGGTGGATCCCAGGAATGGTAGGAGGGAAAAATCTTTCATGGAAATACGGAATCATGGAATTGTTTTGGGTGGGAAGGGGCCTTAAATCCCATCCAGGGACACCTCCCACTATCCCAGGTGGATCCAAGCCCCAATGTCCAACCTGGCCTTGGACATTCCCAGGGATCCAGGGGCTGCCACAGCTGCTCTGGCAATTCCAGCCCAGCCCCTCCCCACCCTCCCAGCCAGCAATTCCTTCCCAAGATCCCAGCCCAAGCTCCCCTTTCCCAGTGGGAAGCCATTCCCTGGCTCCTGTCCCTCCATCCCTTATCCTAAATCCCTCCCCAGCTCTCCTGGAGCCCCTTTAGGGACCCCGAGGATTCCCTGGATCCTTCCCTTCTCCAGGGGAACATTCCCAGCTCTCCCAGCCTGGCTCCAGAGACAAGGATTTCCTGACCCTTCCTCTTCCAGGCCTGCTGGGATCCAGGTTTTCTGAAGCACAGAAGAAGTAAAGGAATGTCCCCAGAACCCGTCGGGAATTCATGGCACAGCAGGAAGGAGCTCCCTGGATTCTCCCGTTTCTCCCGGCATTGCTCCGTGGTCACTCCTTCCCTTCATTCCTGGGATGGAGCATTTCCTCCAAGACCTGAACATCAGGAATCCAAATCCCAGCTCATGGAATTGGGGATTTGGCACAGCCAAGGGAATTTTCTTGGCACTTCCCAAGCCCAGTTCCAGGTTTTTCCCTGGGATGAAACCAGGATAAAGTCCAGGCTCTTCACGTCCAGACAGGAGCCAGGGAATGGCTTCCCACTGGGAAAGGGGAGCTTGGGCTGGGATCTTGGGAAGGAATTGCTGGCTGGGAGGGTGGGGAGGGGCTGGGCTGGAATTCCCAGAGCAGCTGTGGCTGCCCCTGGATCCCTGGCAGTGTCCAAGACCAGGTTGGACACTGGGGCTTGGAGCAGCCTGGGATAGTGGGAGATGTTGGTGTCGGAATGAGATCATCTTTGAGGTCCATTCCCACCCAAACAATTCCATGATTTTATGAGGGATATAGAAAATTCTCCTCCAGCAGCTGAACTCCCAAAAGGAAACAGCACATCCAGGCAATCCCAAAATTCCCACACCAAGCCAGAGCTGGGAAAACCCCAGGCCAGGACCCGTCCATCCCATTCCATCCCGAGCCGGGATGGGCAGGGAAAAAATTCTCCATGGAGCATCCTCAGGATCATCCTGCCCCAAAAAGCTGGATTCATCCCTGGGAAGAGGGAAGGGAAAACTTCGGAGCGAGAAACACTCGGAGCAGTTTTCAACGAGCCGCCCTCCTTCCTTCGGCTAAAAATAAATCCAGGGAGCACAAAAAAGCTCTCAGGGACTCACAGGTGCTTGAAGCCTGTTGAAATTTTCTGGGAATTGCTCCTTTTCCGTGATAATGGGATAAAAATCCATCCAGGGCACGGAAGAGCCCTTGAGAAACACCCACAGAGCGGAGACATCCTGCCTGAGCTTGGATGAAAAGTCACTGATTGGAGATTTCTTCCCATTTTCCCTCTTGATCCATGGAAAAAGCGGCTTCTTTGAAGTGTTTGTCAATGCCTCGGGAAGAGGGAATGAGTGCAATTAGCTCGGGAATTGTTTTGGAATAAAGGTCGGCTCTTTAGCGCACGGAATTAATTCCCAAGTGGTTTCTCCAGGAGCTCTCCAGGCTCAGCCAGGTGAGGCAGGAGAAGGAGGGAATTGTGGCTTCTCCGGTGCCTCCGGCACGAAACGGATCCGGAATTGTCCTCTCAGAGCAGCTGCGTGAGGCAACACTGGGGCAGCTGTGGGGATGCAGAAATATCCAGGTTTTCATAGAATCCCGGGAAAGTTTGGGTTGGGATGGGCCTTAAAGCTCAGCCAGTTCTGCCCAGGGAAAAATTCCACTGTCCCAGGGTGCTCCAAGCCCCAGTGTCCAACCTGACCTTGGACACTGCCAGGGATCCAGGGGCAGCCACAGCTGCTCTGGCAATTCCAGCCCAGCCCCTCCCCACCCTCCCAGCCAGCAATTCCTTCCCAAGATCCCAGCCCAAGCTCCCCTTTCCCAGTGGGAAGCCATTCCCTGGCTCCTGTCCCTCCAGGCCTTGTCCCCAGTCCCTCTCCAGCTCTCCTGGAGCCCCTTCAGGCCCTGCCAGGGGCTCGCAGCTCTCCCTGGAGCCTTCCCTTCTCCAGGGAAACATTCCCAGCTCTCCCAGCCTGGCTCCAGAGCAGAGGGGCTCCAGAATCCTGGAATGGTTTGAGTTGGAAGGAACTTTAAATCCCATCCTATTCCCACCCCATCCATGTTCAGGGACACCTTTCCCTATCCCAGGTGGCTCCAAGCCCCAAAGTCCAGCCTGGCCTTGGGCGCTTGCAGGGATGAGACATCCACAACTTCTCTGGGAATGGTCAACCATGAGTTCCCCAAAAGCATTTTTCCCCAAAATCCCTTTTTTTCCCCCAAAATCCCTTTTTCCTCTCCTCATTCCAATCCCAAACTTTATCCAAAAAAACAGGGATTGCAAATATTCTGGCATCTCCATCCCTTCCACGTGGCCTCGGGATATGAGACAAACAGAAGCCAGACTGGGAAAAAACAGGAAAACAAGGAGGGAATTTGGATTTTAGGGCAACAAATGTTATTTGTTTACCTCTCCCGCCAATAAAATTCCCGACATGGAAATAATGAAGGGAGCTGGGAAATCAAAACACTTGGAATCACCGAGCTCGTAAAAAATTATGAGCCCAGAAACAGAAGGATTGGAGGGGAAAAAAGAGGGGAAAAAAGGTGGAAAAAGCCAGAGGAGTTTTTTTCTCCTTTGTCTTCAGCCGGATTTTTATTTGGGAATTAATGGGGGTCGCGTCAGGGCATGGAAATCCCATAAACCGGAGCAGAGACGGGAAAACTCTTCCTGAGGAAGAAGTGGAGCTGGACTGGGGGCAAAAAAGCAGGAAGAGGTTTTTGGGAAAGCTGGGGGTTTAGCCAAAAAAAAAAAAAAAATTGGAATTCCAGAGAGAAGCAGGGATAGAAAGAGGTCCTGGGTTTTTAAATCCCAAATCCAGCAGGAACAGATGACGCCCAACCACAGCTAAAAATAACTTTTTGTTCCATACGGATTTTGTCCCATGGATTCTGAGTTTTCCTAAGGACTCCAAGAACCCTGTCCATCACTCCAAGTGATTTTGGGATGAAATCTCGATTTTCCAGCAGAATTCCCGCACTTGGAAGTGCAGGAATGAGGATTGGGCGCTGTTGGGATTTCCCTTCTCAGGTCCTTAAATGGGATGGGGATCCCTAAATCCTGGAGGAAAAGCTGGAATGGTGGAAGAGGTGAAAAATCCTTTGATTTCCAGCATTTCCATGTGATTTTTGGTTGGGATTTCTGGGGTTTCTAAAATGGGATGTGGATCCATAACTCCTGGAGAAAAAGCTGGAATGGTGGAAGAGGTGGAAAATCCTTTGATGTCCAGCATTTCCATGTGATTTTTGGTTGGGATTTCTGGGGTTTCTAAAATGGGATGTGGATCCATAACTCCTGGAGAAAAAGCTGGAATGGTGGAAGAGGTGGAAAATCCTTTGATGTCCAGCATTTCCATGTGATTTTTGGTTGGGATTTCTGGGGTTTCTAAAATGGGATGTGGATCCATAACTCCTGGAGAAAAAGCTGGAATGGTGGAAGAGGTGGAAAATCCTTTGATGTCCAGCATTTCCAGTTAATTTTTGCTTGGGAATTCAGGATTTGGGGGGGGTTTGGTTGGGATTTTTTCTTCAATGACGGAACATGGAGACCCCAAATCCATCCCAAGCTCCACCACCACTCCCGAAAAACCTTTTCCAGAGCCCAGCTTTTCCCAGGGCTCCTCATGGATATTTTAGGAGCAAAGATCAGGATTTAGAGTGGCTCTCCAGGGCTGCTCCTGCTTTTTTTTAGGACCGGGATGATCAGAGGGATGGAGCAGCTCTGCTGTCAGAAATGTTGGGAATGCTGGGAATGTCCAGCCTGGAGAGAAGAAGCTTTGAGGTGACGTCACTGTGACCTTCCAGGACCCGAAGGAGATGCAGGAAAGATGGAAAGGGAGGATTTGGGATAAGGGATGGAGGGACAGGAGCCAGGGAATGGCTTCCCACTGGGAAAGGGGAGATTGGGCTGGGATCTTGGGAAGGAATTGCTGGGGATGGAATTCCCAGAGCAGCTGTGGCTGCCCCTGGATCCCTGGAAGGCCAAGTTGGATCCACCTGGGATTGTGGGAGCTGTTCCTGGATGGAACTGGATGAGCTTTTAAGTCCTTCCCACCCCAAACCATTCCGTGATCCTGCTTTTCTCCATCTGGGATTAAAGAACCTCTCTTGAGGTGCAAATGCCACCAGGGAGCTGCTCCTGCTCCCAAAATCCGGATGCTCCAGATCTGATGAGCTCCAGGTGACTCTTCCCAACCCCATCAGGGGGAATCCCCTCTCCAGGGGCTGGAGAAGGACCCATGGAAATAATTCCCAGCGGGAATCTGACCTGTGGATGTGGGAAACTGTGGGAAACCACCTGGATTTTGGTGCTGTTTTGGGAGAAACTTCCCAAAAATCCTTCCCAATATCCTACCCAACCCTGCCCTCTGGCATTGGGAAGCCATTCCCAATTTTCCTGTCACTCACTGTTACAATCCCATAAATCAGCTCTTCCCATCAAGCTGCACATTCTGCCTGAATCCAGACCCAAAAATCCTTTCCTGCCTCTGGATCATATCCCGCCTTCCCAAAAATCCACTTTTGGGTGCCCCTTTCCCAGTTTTTATACCAAGGGAGCACCCTGGAATTCCAGGGGATTTACACGGACAAATTCCCAGCACAGTTCAATAAATCCCATCACGGATTCTTCCCAGGGCTCCATCAGCAATGCCATTTTTCCAAGGAAAAATCCTGGATTTCATCTCACTTCCAGAATTCAGCCTCAGTTTAAGTGACTTCCAGAAAAAACTGGGAAAGGGAGACGCAGATTTTCAAACCCTTTGGGAATACCACAGCTCCGGGTTATCTCCCACCGGGATTTCTCCCCTTCNGTTGGGAAAGGCTCGGAGCAATCTGGGATAGTGGAAGGTGTCCCTGCCTTAACAGGATTTAAGGTCCCTTCCCATCCAAGCCAGGCTGGGATTTTAGGATGCTTCAATTTTCCCAAACTTCCCTGTGGATGGTGCTGAATGATCCCTAAATCCCCCTGTTCCCTCTGGGAGCACCTGCAGCCCCTTCCAGGTCTGGAATCCTCCACCAGAGAGAGCTTTGACTTGGAATTCTGTAATGTTTTGGGGTGGGAAGAGACCTTAAATCCCATCCCATTCCCACCCCATCCATGGGCAGGGACACCTCCCACTATCCCAGGTGGATCCAAGCCCCAGTGTCCAACCTGGCCTTGGACATTCCCAGGGATCCAGGGGCAGCCACAGCTGCTCTGGCAATTCCAGCCCAGCCCCTCCCCACCCTCCCAGCCAGCAATTCCTTCCCAAGATCCCAGCCCAATCTCCCCTTTCCCAGTGGGAAGCCATTCCCTGGGTCCTATTACTCCTAAATGGGAGTAGGGAGAGGAAGGTGCTCCAGAGGGGCCTGGATTTCACACATTCCCGCTATCCAAGGCCCGGCAGTGGGAGGACAATTCCCTGAAGCAGGAGCAATAAAAGGTTACGAGCTCACCCTTCCCACCTGGCTGGGAGAGCTCCTTTGATGTGAATCCATGGATTTCCTGTAAATCGTTATTGGAAAACCGGCTGCGGCTTTTGCTCTGGCTCCGTGGGGTGCAGGAAAGCGGCGCTGTCCCAATTCCCTGCTGCTGGTGGGATCCTTGGAGCAGGGAAATGCTGGATTTGGTCCACCAGAGAACCACCTGATCCAAGGGATCGGTTTGGGAATGTGAAGGAGATGGCTCCAAATCCCATCCAACCTTGGATGCTTCCAGGGATCCAGGGGCAGCCACAGCTGCTCTGGGAATTCCAGCCCAGCCCCTCCCCACCCTCCCAGCCAGCAATTCCTTCCCAAGATCCCAGCCCAAGCTCCCCTTTCCCAGTGGGAAGCCATTCTATGGCTCCTGTCCCTCCAGGCCTTGTCCCCAGTCCCTCTCCAGCTCTCCCTCTCCTCTCAGCCTGGCCTCGGACACTTTCAGGGATGGGACATCCATCCACAACTTCTCTGGAATTCCATTCCAGTGCTTCACCATCCCCCCAACCAAGAATTCCTTCCTAAATTATGGATTTTGAACCATTTGGGTTCATTCCAACCCGTTTCTCCCAGGTTGGAGGCCTCCTGGGTGGCACCTTTGGAAGAGGGATCCCCATCCCTTTTCCCAGGCAATCCATTCCAGGGAAATTAAAAACCGCATTTCCCTGTACAAATTCGGGATATTTCAGTCCTGGAATTCTGGATTCTCCATTACCTCTGGGTGATGAAGAAGCCAATATTTCTAAAAGGGCTTTTCCATGGATGTGGGAGCAGGGAAGCCATGTTTGATATCCTGATGTATTTTTCCATCCCATATCCCATCTTCCTTTTTTTTTTTCCTTGCTTTTATTCCCTTTTCAGCATCCACTGCTCAGCTCCCTGGATATAAAAATAAACAGCTGGAATCAAATCCCATTCCCAAAAAATGGCATTTAATGGACTCCAGAGCTCCAGCTGCTCTCCAGCGTTTTAATGGGAAGCAGAACTCCTGGAATTAGGCGACCTGGAATGTCTCGTCCACCCACTGGCACACCAGGAGTGGAATTCCAGCTCCAGACCCTCTCCAGCCTCTGCTCCTCCTTGGCATGGGGAGCACTTGGACACGAGGGGTTGGAATTTCTCCACGGAGACCAAAAATTGTCAAAGAGGAATTTTCCCAATGGTGAGGAGAGGATGGAAAATTGTCCTCACCAGCCGAGCTCTGAACCATGGGAATTCAGGATTTGGTTCTCCATGAACTTGTGGCCTCCCCTGGATCCCTGGAATTGTCCAAGGCCAGGTTGAACAGGGCTTGGAGCATCCTGGGATATTGCAAGATATCCCTGCCCATGGAGTGGGATGAACTTTAAGGTCCCTTCCTTGACCCATTCCAAGATTCCGTGATCCTGTGGCTTGGGAAGATGAAGGATCATGGAAAAATTTCCAACCTTTGTGGGATGTCAAGGCCCAATCCTACCTCAGCTGCTGCTCCCGCTGGGATAAAATCCTGGATGCATCCACAGCCCTTTCCTCTCTGTTTTATCCCAACATTTCCTTTTCGGTTTTCCTCCTTGGCCGGAATTTATTCCTGACTGTTTTCTGTTTCTGGATGGGTTAAACAAGCCCAGGAATTCCAATCTCATCCCACATGGAGTCTCCCTTCTCCCAGATATCTCAGCTCTCTTCCCTGTCTTTTTTCCAGCTCCTCGTCCGATTCCCTTCCATCCAGTTCTGTGGGAAGGCTGGAATTTCCCAAAATTAAGTGTTTAGGACAAATCCCTGTTTTGTGCTAATTCCTGGCTGGGGTGGAGGTGGGAGAGGTAGGAAAGAGGGAACGATCCTCTCCAAGTAAATTTTTTTAGAATTGAGTTGAGAAATAATTACTTATTAATTAATTAATAAAAATTAAATATGAATTAATTAATTGTCTTCAACACCTCTAGGATTTCTGGAGCTCAGGCCATGAGGGAGAGGATCCCAGACATCTCCATCGCCCACAAAATTTGGGATTTCTGGTATTCCTTTAAAAATTGTGCAGGAATTGAAGGAAATTTCTGTTATCCTACTGAGTAGGAATGAGTATTTTTAGGGTTTTTTCCTTGCAAAGGAAAACATGGAATTCCCAATCCCTGATTTTTCAGACCACTGGAAAACAGAAATAAAATCCAACCTGCCTTTGTAGTACTGTTCTACTTGCTTTTCCTCGGATTGCACAATTCCTTAAAGAAAAAACAGGAATGATTTGAATGCTCCTAGCTCCGATTGCTCCCAGTCCCTGGGGTGAAAACAGGGATGGCCTCTTCCCAGAATTCCAGCATGGAGAACTCCAAACCTCTCCAATGACCTCCCCGTCCCTCTTAGGAGTCGCTGGGAAGCTCCAAGGTCATTCCCACCCCTTGGAAGTGACTCATCTCAATTGTTCCCTGTTATCCATAGAGGATGACAATGAATCCAGGCTTTGTTTTCCAGCCACGGATTTGCCAGCGGATGATTCTTCCCCTTGTTCTCATTGGCAAAGAGGAGTTGTAAATCTCTGGCTCGTCCCGGGATTTATTTTTCCCGTATTTTTCCGTATCCACCAAATCCTATTTTTCTTTATTTGCTTGGGACAGAAGAGCAACCTTTGGATTCTGCTCCAAAGGGTGGAAAAAACAGGGATAAAGAAGCTTCTCTCTCCTCCGCCAGCCCCAGGAATTCCATCCAGTTAAAGTGCCCTGGCCCCATTGTTTTCATGAACATGGGATTTTTCTCTTTCCAGGGAAAACCTCCAGGAAATCCCAACACTGAGATGGGAGAATTTCATTCCCATGAGTTCTGGGAAGAGGGAAAAAGAGGGAGAAGAAGGCCGGATTTGGGAGAGCTGAGGCTTCCCTAATGTTTCAGGCTGTAATTCCCATCCCTTCCCAGGATGCTGGACTTGGGATGAGGCCCGGATACAAACCACAAGTGGAAAAGGAGGAGAGGATGGAGGGAAAGGTGGGAAAAGACCAAAAAAGAAGGGAGAGAAAGGGGAAGGCAAAGGGGAAAGGCACCGGGGGAAGTTTACATCCGATATTGGGAAAAATTCCTTCATGGAAAAGGTTGCCAAGCGTGGAAATTCCTGATGTTCAACCCATTGGACAAGGAATGCTGACGCCGCTCCGAAGCAGGGATGGAGCAGCCAAGGGCCAGGGAATCTCCCGGGATTCATCCCAAAGGCCAAAGAGGAGCACTCAGGGAATCCTAAAAGTTGGGAAAGATCTCCAAATGCAACCTTCAAAATCCTGTTTTCCAGGGAGGTTGTGGATTCCCCATCCCTGGAAGTGTCCAAGTCCAGGTTGGACAAGGCTTGGAGCACCCTGGGATAGTGGAAAGTTCTGGATGGGCTCCATTCCATCCCAAACCATTCCATGATTCCATGGTTCATCCCAATATCCCAAACAGCCACTAAACCTTTCCCGAAAGTCAGAATTCCACGGCCTGAGCTGTCTTGAAGATGAAGGATCATGGATCCCATGGAACAGGAGGAGCTTTAAGGTCCCTTCCTTGACCCATTCCATGATTCCATGATTCTGGGCCAGCTTGGGAAGATGAAGGATCATGGAAAAGTTCCAGCTGTGAGGAAAGATCCAGGCCCAATCCAACCTCAGCTGCTGCTCCAGCTGGAATAAAACCCTGGATGCATCCACAGCCTTTTCCTCTCTTTTATTTTACAAGGGATAAAAATACCCGGCACATTTCAAGGATTGGTTCTTCGGGAAGGCTGGGATGGGAATGGGAAAAGCAGACGGGACAAATAAAGCTCATTTTCCTCTGGAAGCGGATTCGGAATGGAGACAAACCCAGAGCAGTTTCACGGCTCATTTCTTGGGAGTCTCCTCCAGATCCCTACAAATCACCCCTCAGTCCCGGGGTTTTGGCTTTTCTGGGATGAATCCTGACTGCAGCTGTCCCACAACATGGGGTGATCCATGGAAAAAGCTGATAGGAATTTCAGGTTATTGATCCACCTTTAAATTCATCACCACCTTCTCCATCGCTGCGTCTTCCAAGGGGAACATTCCAGCACTGGGAATCACCACCCTGGGAAAGCCCAATAGGGTCAGGCCTAAAGTCAAGGCTGAAATCCAGGGAAATCTCCACCTTCCCATAGGAAAATTGAGGGATTTGGGAGCCAGGAAGCCACAATGGTGTTTTTTAAGGAGCATCCCGTTGGATCCCTGTCCCAGGGAATGAGCGGAACCCACGGGTCCTGCAGGGGTTAAAACAACAAATCCGGCTGCTAATGGCTCCCAAAAAAATTTATGGAAGTGCTTGACCTGGATCCCACCTCTCATCCCTCTCTCTCTGTGCCG
This sequence comes from Myiagra hebetior, assembly GCA_013397015.1. Taxonomy (NCBI): domain Eukaryota; kingdom Metazoa; phylum Chordata; class Aves; order Passeriformes; family Monarchidae; genus Myiagra; species Myiagra hebetior. The sequence continues at coordinate 34,778 of VWZQ01009102.1, forward strand.
CCTCCCTCCTTTCCAAGTGGGTGGAAAACTCTCCCTTCAGAGCAAATAAATCCAGGCACTGCCCGGAAAATTGTTATTATGGAGGAGGAAAATCCATCCAGCTCATTCCCAGGGATTTTTGGGATGGCTGCTGGAGATTTAGGGAGTTCAGCCCCAGTGTGGGATGGAAGTTTTCCAGCTCCTCCAGCTCCCGGGGCTGAGCCCAGGGAATGGGAACACAACGGGGTTGTTGTGTCAGGATGGTCCCAAAGGAGCTGCCACACTTTGTAATTCCAGGCTGGAATTACTCACAGCATCAAGCTGAGGAAATCAGGGATCAGGGAAGCTCTCGAGCAGCAGAATGTTTGGAAATTAAATTCCATGCACGGGCAGGGAATCCTGGAATCATGGAATGGTTTGGGATGGAAGGATCTTAAGGATCATCCCGTTCCACCCCATCCATGGGCAGGGACACCTCCCACTNCCAGGTGGATCCAAGCCCCATCCAGCCTGGCCTTGGGCACTTCCAGGGATGAGACATCCACAACTTCTCTGGGAATGGTCAACCATGAACCCCCCAAATGCATTTTTTCCCAAAAAACCCTCTTTTTTCCCCCCTCATTTCAAGCCCAAATCTTTTCCATGTGCAGCACTGAGAAAATAGGGATCCGAAACATTCCAGCATCTCCATCCCTTCCCCATGGCCACGGGATGTGGGACAAACAGAAGCCAGGCTCGGAATAAATGGGAAAACAGGGAGGGAATGTGGATTTTAGGGCAACAAATGTTATTTTTTTACCTTTCCCGCCAATAAAATTCCCGACATGGAAATAATGAAGATGTTCCCTGGATTCTTCCCTTCTCTGGGTTGAACAATCCCGATTTTCCCATTCCCACTCCCGAGAGGAGGCGCAATTCCATCCCCACAATCAAAACACCGGGAACGGGAAGGTTTCAGAGCATTTCATTGGGAATCACAGTGCTTTGGGCATTATTGCGGATAAGGCAGGCACGGGTGATCCCGAACAAATTCCAGCCAATTCCCTGGATAACTGGGAAGGCACAGGGAATTCTTTCTACAACTCCAGCCTGGATTTGGAGGAGACACAGCCGGAGCTGGATGTGGCTGTTCAGGGAAAAGAAATGGGATGGAGTTGGTTTTTCCGGCTGCTCCAACCTGAATTTACCCACTGGAGTCCCACGGAATCTTCTTGGCATGAAAACTGGACTGGGAGCATGGATTTCCTTATGGAAATCCCTGTCTTTATGGAACTGGATGCACCGGATCCTCCTCTCCCATCCCTGCTGTCCCAGGTTTGCCAGGGGAATGCTGGGAATAAAACAGGATTTCCCACCGGAAGTGTCTCTGGAGTGAATCCCAGAGCTTCAAGCCCCTCCCATTCCAAGCAGGGACACCTTCCACTATCCCAGGTGGCTCCAATCGTTATCCAGCTGGCCCTTGGACATTCCAAAGGTAACCCATGGATGGATTTTGATTCCTGGGATAGATAGCAGTGTTCCCAATGGGATGGGGGATGACCATCCCACGTTTGGCATTCCAACATGGAACACGCATCCGTTTGGGGCTCTTGACTCCAAGATTTTGATTGGGAGCTAAGTCGGGATCACAGGGAATGGCACGAGGATGGGAAATCCCAGAGTCCCTGCAAATCCAAGAGATATTGGACCTGAATTCCCACTGTGGATCCCAGGAGAGCGCTCAGGGAATGTCCAGATTCCCTCTGGCACAGCTAGATCCTGGTGGGAAAGGTGCTGGGACCAACATTCCCATCAAACCCAAATTCCCAAACCCTCCAAGGGCCAAACAGAAGCCACTTTTGTCCTCGGCTCCTCAAATCCTCCGGGATAATAAAACCTCTGGAAAATTGGAGCGAGTCCTGGCTGTTTGCTCGTGGCTATAAACAGGGATGGGGGTGGGAATGAGGTTGGGAAGCTTTTAGGGAAAAACTGAAGGAAAACGAAGCATTTAACGATGGAAAATGAAACCCCTGCCCTGGGATGTGCAAATCCAGAGCCGATTCCTCCGCTCCGACTTTTGGGAAAGGGCCATGGATCAGCCAAAGCTCAGCAGCAGGCATGGGGATACAAATCCCTATAAATCCCAAATCCACGCTTTTTCCGTGAGGAAAACATGGAGGAGGAGCTGCCCCGTGCAATCCGGGAGCTGTTACAATGAGTATCCCGGGATTTAATCCCCCATGGATTACATCCCAATCCAACAAAGCAATTTGGCTGCTTTTCCCTATTTTTTAAGGACAGGCTTAAAATCCCAGCTGAAGCGGGCCAGGAGCACAGTTTGTCCCTCAGGATGGCTTTTTCCAGCTCCTTGCACGTTCGGAGCAGCCACAGCTCCAAGGAAAACATGGAATCAAGGATAAGTCTCATCCTGCTGAAGGGCAGACGGGAAGATCCCAAATCACCAAAGTGCCGGAGCAGCCGGATCTCAACAGGATTTTTGCAGTGGAAAAATGGGAGCTGATTCCTTGTGGGATGAGAATTCGAGGCTGTGTGGAGGCTGGAAAACCCTGGGAATCATGGAATTATGGAACCATCCAGGGTGGGAAAGAGCTCTGAGCTCAAGTCCAACCCTGCCAAGGTCACAAGTCTCCAAATGCCGCATCCCATGGGATCATCCCATTCCAGGGACAGGAGGAGGGAACGGCAAACAGCAGGAATGTCCCAGCATTCCCATGGGATCTGTGGGAGGCTGAGCAGGTTGTGGCTCATGGATTTGTTTGGAAAACAAAACAGATCCCATCCCGGGACAGGTTTTCCACTCCATTAACGCCCGGCAGCAGCGAGTCCAAGTTGGGATGCTTTCCATAAGAATCTTTGGGAATACAAGATAAAATGACTGATTCTAAAGGAATATTAGTGGCAGGCTCAGCCTGGAGAAAAGCCGGATCAGGGGGACCTTCTGGCTCTCCACAATTTCGTGAAAATTTGGAGCCAGGTGGGATTTGGGATCTGCTCCCAGGGAATAACAGGAAAAGTGGGAATTGCCTCAGGTTCTCCCAGGAGAGGCTCAGGTTGGACATCGGGAGGAATTTCCTCATGGAAAGGGTGGTCAGGCTTTGGAAGTGCCCAGGGAGGTTTGGATTCCCCATCCCTGGAGATGTCCAAGGAATTCCTGGATGTGGCACTCAGTGCTGAGGTGGGGATTGGGCACAGCTTGGACTCGCTGATCCCAAAGGTCTTTTCCAGCCTCAGGGATTCTGGGATTCTGCAAACACTGCTACTAAAAAAGACCAAGAATTCCCAAAAATGTGGCTGGGGAGTTGCAGGCAGCGGGAGAAGAGGAAATCAAAGCCCAGCTTCTCCTGGGATTCCTCTTCCACTTGGAACAGGAGGCCTGTGGGATTGTGGAGCAGCTCCAAGGGAAAGCCAGATCCAAAATTCCGTGAGCGGGAATGCAAAGGCCTCAAAATTCAGGAGGAGCTGGGATTTTGCGGAGCACCAACTCCAAATCCCAGGTTTTGCACCGCAGCCTTTCCCATTCCCATGGTTTCAGCTTTGGGAATGCGATGTGCCATCCCAGGGATTTCGGTTTTTCAACTAATTTTCCATAGGTTTCCAATATATAAATGGGATAAAACAGGGAAAGGGAAACTGAGGCTGGATCAGAGAGCAAAAAGTGCTTGAAATCCATGGGATTTTGGCTGCTCAGGGCAGCAAATCCCAAATCCTGAGGATCCTCTGCACATTCCCAGCTCATGGATGGAAAGATCCTTCCCCTCTCTTCCTTGGATTTGCACTGGAATTTGGGATTTACCAACCAGAGCAGCAGGAAAACTCAAATAAAAACCGGGAAGGCTGGAAAATCAGGAATATTTTGGTGGAAGCTTTGGTTAAGCGACGCTTCCTAGGTGGAATTCCACAGCAGGGAAGCAAAGTCTTTGGCAGCCGCCGGAGGCCTGGATGAGGTTGTTCCTTCTCCGCTTCCAGAGCCACAATTCCTTCCCAAAATTCCCAGGCAGGCAGGGGAGCAGCTTCAGTTGAAAGGTTTCACCAGTTTCATAGCAGCATAGTTCTGGAGAGATGGAAAAATACGGGAATGATTGGAAAAATGAGGGAATCATTGGAAAAATAAGGGAATCATTGCAAGAATAAGGGAACCACTGGAAAAACATGGGAATCATTGGAAAAACACAGGAATCATTGTAAAAAACAGGGAATCATTGGAAAAAATGGGAATCATTCGAAGAATAAGAGAACAATTGGAAGAACAAGTGAATGATTGGAAAAATAAGGGAATCATTGGGAAAAAACGGGAATCATTAGAAGAATAAGGTAATAATTGGAAGAATAAGGGAATGATTGGAAAAATAAGGGAATAATTGGGAAAAAATGGGAATCATTGGAAAAACACGGGAGCAATTGGAAAAAAGAGGGAATCATTGGAAAAACATGGGAATCATTGGAAAAATTAGGGAATCATTAGAAGAATAAGGGAATTATTGGAAAAATGAGTGAACCATTGGTAAAACAAGGGAGTCATTGGAAAAATGAGGGAATTATTGGAAAAAAAAGGGAGTCGTTGGAAGCTGATGCATTTTTAGGGATACAGGACACAGCTGAATCCAGGGATGGTCAAGCTCCCAACCCAACCTGCAGGGACAAGGAATTAAAAACCACATTCCCACTAAAAAGAACAGGAGAAAGCCCAAAACACAGGAAAAATTGGATTTTCCCTTCTCCCAGTAAAAATTCCCTGTCACAGGATGCTCTTTAAGGTCCCATCCCAGAATTCAACTATGATAGGAGTCCTTCCCAGATTTTGGTTGTTCTTCCCAAAAGCTTTTAAGAGAAATTCCCATCTCTTCCAATCCTTGGAACAAATTTGGCCCCACCCACCAGCACCATCCCAGTGTCCGACCAGTGGGAACCATTCCCAGCTTTTCCCTGATTTGCTGGAGCCTCCTCCTCTCCTCTGGATCCCACTGCTCCTTCCCTGCTCTCTGCTTCCCACAAATCTCATGGATTCACCACCCAACCCTTGGCCTTGTATCCCTACACCTCCTTTTTCCATGATCCCACAAAATCCGGGACATCGCCTGTTCTGCTCCTTTGGAAAGGGGTCCTGGAGCATTCCCGAAGCCGTGCCAGGATTTTTCTGGAATGCAGAGCTTTCCACAGGCCCAGCACCACGCCAGCCCTGCCCCATCCTCATTTATTCCAAGGACAAATCCAACCGGCAGCTCCATGGAATTTCACCGAAGGAAATCAAGGCAGGCAAAGCTATCCCTGATTTTTTCCTTCTGCATCCCAGAAAGCCTCGGGATCTGTTCCAGTGCCAGCATTTCCTGTTGCTGAGGATACCCCAGGAATGACCTTCCTGTGTTTTTTTGGGATCTCCACCATTCCTGATACAATGGAATTGTTGAGGTTGGAAAAGAGCACCAATCCTTGTTCATCATCATCCATGTCCTCGAGTGCCACATCCGGATGTTTTTGGAATAATTCCATGGATGTGGACTCCACCACTGCTCCAGGGCTGGACACCCCTTTCCATGAGGAATTTTCCTCAACATCCAACCTAAAATTCCCTTGGAACAACTTGAGGCCGTTCCCTCTTGGCCTGTTGTTCCCTGGGATCAGATCCCAACTCCCATCCGGCTCCAACCTTTCAGGGAATTGTGGACAGCCAGAAGGTGCCCGCCCTGATCCCACTTTTCTCCAGGATGAGCCCCTTTCCCATCTCTCTCAGCCAGTCCTGGTGCTCCAGCCCCTTCCCAACTCCATTCCCATCCCTGTACACCCTCCAGCATCTCCACGTCTTTCTCACAAGGATCCCAAATCCCAAAAAATCCCATTTTAACCCACTGCATTCCTCAGCATGGGATTTTCCATCCCCCTGAATCCACCACCCCTCACACCTCCGCCAATCCCTGTCCTCTCCCACCCGCTCCGTACCGGGAAGGCGTAGACGAAGATTCCCAGGAAAAGCAGCAGGATGAAAAGAAGGATGGCCAGGATCAGCATCCACTTGTAGCGGCGCCACAGGATGAACTTCAGGGTCTTGTAGGGGGACGTGAACCACAGGAAGGAGGTCTCGGGGCGCCTGGAGCCAAGGAAAAGCGAGGTCACCTCGGAATTTCATCCTCTTGGATCCTCAGTCCCATCTGCCTGCCAATCCCACTGGATTGATGATCCAGACCACCCTCCCAATTCCCCTGGATTGTCTCAGCTCCTCCCTCCCTCTGGATGTCCCTCCGATGTCCTCCTTGGTGCTCCTGTCCCACTGGATTCATGGTCTAGATCAGCCTCCCAATTCCAATGGATTTGTGGTCCAGACCAGTTTCCCAATTCCCTGGAATGTGTCAGTTCCTCTGTCCTTCCAGGTGTGTCCCACCAATGTCCTCCTTGGTGGTCCAGACCAGCCTCCCATTCCCACTGGATTCCTGATCCAGACCAGCCTCCCAATTCCACTGGATTCCTGATCCAGACCAGCTTCCCAATCCCCTTTGGACTGTCTCAGCTCTTCCATCTTTCTGGATACATCCTACCAATGTCCTCCTTGGTGGTCCAGAGCAACCTCCCAGTCCCACTGGATTCCTGATCCAGACCAACCTCCCAATTCCACTGGATTCCTGATCCAGAGCAACCTCCCATTCCCACTGGATTGGTGCTCCAGACCAATTTCCCAATCCCACTGGATTCATGATCCAGATCAACCTCCCTATCCCACTGGATTCATGGTCCAGACCAGTTTCCCAATTCCCTGGAAGATGTCAGTTCCTCCATCCTTCCTGGTGTGTCCCACCAATGTCCTCCTTGGTGGTCCAGACCAGCCTCCCAATTCCACTGGATTCATGGCCCAGACCAACCTCCCAATCCCACTGGATTCCTGATCCAGAGCAGCCTCCCAGTCCCACTGGATTCCTGATCCAGAGCAACCTCCCAGTCCCACTGGATTGGTGCTCCAGACCAACCTCCCAATCCCACTGGATTGTTCCTCCAGCCCTCCCTCCCAGTCCCTACCCATTCAGAGTGGATCCTACCCGGGTGCAAACCCAGTTCAGCCCAGTTCCCTCCAACTGGAAACCCAGAATTCCCATTTGGTCCTCGAGAACTCCATGCCCTGCTGGTTGCTTTTCCATTCGGGATGTTCTTACTTGGGATCCTCCAGCCTGGGGTTCATGTTTGGCTCATCCCGTCCCATCCCAGCCGGACGCTCCTCGTGCTCCTGTTCTGCCACAATTTCCAAAGTCATCTCCAGTTTGCCCTGGATGGGTTAAACAAAAACTGATTCATTATCCAAAACAAAAAAATAAAGGGGGAAAGAGGAGGAATGCGCGTGGGATGGAAAATAGGGATTGAGGAATTGACATGGGATGGGAAACAGGGATTGGAGAGGGAAAATATCCTTTGAGCACAACCAAACCAAGCCCAACAATGACCACAAGGATCCCAGGATTCCAGAAATCCCTCACCTGGCACTGGATACGCTCCCGGAGATCCCAAATGTCAGTGACACCCAAATTTGGGCAACCACAGAATCCCAGGATCACCGAGGTTGGAAAAACCTCTTGGATCAAGCCCAAGTTGTGACTGATCATCATTGACTGCCACATCCAGGCTTTCCTGATTCCCTGATTTCCCTGGAACCAGCTCAGGGTTTTTTGGTTGAATGACCCAATTCCCAGCCTGGATTCCCTCACCTGGATGGAACAGTCACCAAAACCTGGAACAGGAGCCCAGACACCTTTAAAACTATCACTGGGACAGCTGGAATTTTGTCCTAGTGCTTGGGACACAAAATCATTGGGAATAGTTGTGATATGGAATCAAATTTGGCGGCACATTCCAAAAACCACAGTGAAAATCCCACAAAAATAGTCATTCCTCTGCACGGTGCTGGAAAATTCCAGCCAACCACAGATGGTCCAGCTGGATCCATGAAATCTCCAGTTGGAAATGGAATTTCTTGCCCTGGCTTGGCTCTCCTCAAACCTTTCAGGCAATTCTGGAATGGTTTGGATTGGGAAGGAATTGAGAGCCCATCCAGCCCCACCTCATGCCACGGGCACCTTCCGCTATCCCAGGGAGCTCCAATCCTCATCCAACCTGGCCTTGGACACTTCCAGGGATGGGAATTGGAGTGAAGGATCCGAGATAAAACACGGAGAGGCCACTTTACCGCCAGGATCTTCTTCTGGTCCTGCTCGGCCACACAGGGCCACCAGCCCTTGACGGTTTTCTGCTCGAAGAGGGACACGGAGCGGCCCGAGGACAGGGAATCATCCACGAGATCCAAGGAACACTTCTCCGCCGTCTTGGCGGGCTTGGGCATCCTGTTGAGATCCATCTGGATGGATCCTGCGAAGAAGAACGTTCCAGGTGAGACATCCAGGTGGGACAACCCTTAAAACATGGTATCTTCCCTGATCCCGTGGAGCTTGGGCCACCCCAACCATCCCAATCCAAACTCCCAATTTCCACTATCCCAGGTTGCTCCAAGCCCCATCCATCCCGTCCTTGGACATTCCCAGGGATGGGGCATCCACAGCTTCTCCGGACAACCGGGGCCGGTGATTTTTTCCTTTTTTTGGGATGGATCCTAAAATTCCCAACTTACCCAAATAGTCATCGAAGGAGAATTTGTCATTGTCCCAGATCTGGAGGATCAGCTGGGGTGGGATCTTGTTTTCCGTCTTGTCCAAGCTCCAGAAGTGTTCCTAAAATCACGCCGGGAAAGAAACCACGGGAAAATGAAAGATTCATCAGGAGAACTGGGCGGAGCCTGGCTCCTCCTGGAAATCCTGGAATTCCTGGAGTGTCCTGCTCTGGATGTGCAGGACCGCAGGCTCTGGAGAACTCTTGGCTAAGGATAAACAGTGGAAAACCCAAGATGCTTCTGGAAAATGCTGGCAACAATTTATGCCATAATTTAATGATTTTAATTTATTTTAATTAAATAATTTAATTGCATTTAATTATATATTAATAATTTTTATTTTATTTAATTAATTAAATTAATAAAACCATAATTTATTTAATAAAAAACTTGTTTTAATTACATAATTTAATTCCATTTATGAAAAACCTCCATGAGTTCCCAAACAGGATCCTTAGGAGTGACACCATAACATTCCCACAATTGCAGGGATGGTGAATCCAAGGTGAAGAGAGCAACGAGCATCGAGTGCCAGCGCTGCCAAACTTCACCTTCCTCTTCATTCATGGAAAAATATCGGATTTACACTTCAATCAGGACTTCTGGCAGAGAACTCCCACAGATCCCTTCCCTTCCAGATCCACCATGGCTCCAATCTGCTCCCAGGTCTGTCACTGGCAGTGGGACAACCCGAGCCCAGTAAATCCCAGTCCCACCTTCAGTCACCTGCAGCTCCTGAATTTATTCATGGAATGTGGATATGGAAAGGAAGATTCCATGGTATCCCAGGAAATCTGCTGGTATTGCACTGGTTGCTCCAAACCCCAATGTCCAACCTGGCCTTGGGCACTGCCAGGGATCCAGGGGCAGCCACAGCTGCTCTGGCAATTCCAGCCCAGCCCCTCCCCACCCTCCCAGCCAGCAATTCCTTCCCAAGATCCCAGCCCAAGCTCCCCTTTCCCAGTGGGAAGCCATTCCCTGGCTCCTGGCCCTCCAGGCCTTGTCCCCAGTCCCTCTCCAGCTCTCCTGGAGCCCCTTTAGGCCCTGGAAAGGGCTCTGAGATTTTCCTGGAGCCTTCCCTTCTCCAGGGGAACATTCCCAAGTCATCCATCAGTTCTGCACCCCAGAATAAGGAATAGCCACCACCTGGGAAGCAGCATCAGCGTCGCTACTTCCGTGTGTAAAACCAGGAATTTTTTCCAACAGGGATCTAACATCAATTTTTGGGATGCCTAGGAGTTAGGATGAAGAATCCCAGAATCCCTGAGATTGGAAAAAACCTCTGGGATCCTCAAGTCCAAGCTGTGCCCAATCCCCACCTCGGCACTGAGTGCCACATCCAGGAATTCCTTGGACACTTCCAGGGATGGGGAATCCAAACCTCCCTGGGCACTTCCAAAGCCTGACCACCCTTTCCATGGAAAAATTCCTCCTGATGTCCAAAATAGGAGTATTAGGATAAAGGAGAAATACAAAATCCCACATAAAGCCGAAGGATTGATGGGATTGTTATTCCTGGCTCCAGCAAAGAGGAGGAAAATCCCAGTGGGATTCCTGACACCCCTCCGAGGGTGTCCCGGTGGCAATTCCTCCTGGAAGTGTCAGAAATGACGGGATTTTAATTAAAACCAGGAAACTCCGGGGTTATTCATCCATCGCTCCATAAATTCACCGCAAGACTCGGATTCATTATTTCATCCAATATTAAATTAAAAAAAGAGGGGGGAGAAAGTGTCACATTCCATAAGAACATAAATATTCCAGCTGGAGTCCGTGGGCATTCCAGTCCCATTGGATTCGCTTTAAGAGATCCCCCTGGATGGTTGTGTTTCAATTTCGCTCCGTTCCCTGCCCAGCTTTGGGAAAACGTGCCAGGAATATTGCATTGGAGCATTTTATGGATGCATTGGAGATATTGGTTAATCCAGAAATCCCAAATGAAGTCCATGGAAAGTTCCTTCTCTCCCCTCCGCTGGTTGCAGGGGATTGGGATGGATGTTTATCCAGGGGGATGTTTATCCAGGGGGATTTTTCCCAGTTTTTCCAGCCATTTTGAATTAAAACTGCTAAAAAACAGGGAAGAGTTGATGGTGATTCTTCCCTTTCCCAGAAACTGGGGAAAGAAGGGATCCACAGGCATCCAGGAGCCATGGATCCATGGATAAGAAAGCTGGGATGACCTCGGGAGGGGCTGGAAAAGTTCCAAGGTGGTGGAAGATCCATGTCCAAGGTGAACAAACACCATGAGCTCCTTTGGATTGTCCCTTCCTGGAGAAATCCAGGTGCCCATCTAAGCCTGGCTTGGAAAAGGGGGAAAAACATGGAATTCCAGACTGGTTTGGGCTGGAAGAGACCTTCAAGACCATCTCGTTTCCCAGTTGGAATATTTCATGTAAAGGAAACTTCTACGAGCTCTGTGTCCTGCAGGTGCCTCTTCTTCCCAGGGAACCCCTGGCTCAGAGGTTGATCCCATCACTCCCACATTCCATGGGTGTGTCCAGGCTCCAGGAACATCCCACTCTCCTGAGAGGGTTGATGGAACTTCCCAAGGATTCATTGGAATTTCTCTTTGCCCCATCCCATCCACCCGGAGCTGAACTTGAGGAAAACCTCGAACCTGGGATCATCTCCCACCCATCCCAACTGGATCAGTGTCCCTCGGAATAATGGTCTGAAGCTGAAGGAAAGGTTGGATGGAACAATGGGAAAGAATTCCCGGCTGGGAGGGTGGGGAAGGGCTGGGCTGGAATTCCCAGAGCAGCTGTGGCTGCCCCTGGATCCCTGGCAGTGTCCAAGGCCAGGTTGGACATTGGGGCTTGGATCCATCTGGGATAGTGGGAGGTGTCCCTGGGTGGAGCAGGATGGGCTTTGAGGTCCCTCCCATTCCAGACCATTCCATGATTCCATGGAACTTCTGGCAAACCCAGCAGGCTTTGGGATTCCACCTTCCGTCCTTCCCACTGCAGTGTCCAAGGAAAAAGAGAACAAAACCTTGGCTGCTGGATGTTCCCTGCACCTTCAGCATCCCAATCCCCCAGAACAACATCCCAGCATTCCAGGGATAACTCAGGTGGGGCTCAACTCTTTCCAGGTGAGAATTCAATGCTCCATCTCTCCAGCTTTCCCGTTTTTTTTTAATGGAAAAACACCATAAAATATCATTTGGCCCTGGACAAAACCTCCTTGCTCCGAGCCCTGTCAAGCTGGGGACACCCAGAGCTCCTCTGGAAAGGCAGGAAAAGGAATTGGGAACTTGGAAGGGGGAATTTGATGCCGAGTGAAGTTTATGGGTCCCTTTCAAGGCAGCGTGAAATTCACTTCCACGATTAAATCGAGCTCCGAACATTCCCTATAAAAACAACCCGGAGCACGAAATTTATATCCCAGCCTTGTCCAAGCCATGGGGAAAAAAGGGCTGGAATTATTGTTTGGAGTTTGTTTTCCAGGAGAAGTGGGGGCGGAGAGGGGAGGCTCAGGGATATTTTATGGATTTTTGTGGATAAAGCAGCAGGGAAGGCAGGGAAAAGATCGGCTCTGATTCCCGGGAAAGTGATTCCCGACAGGGCTGCATTTCTCCTGGATTGTGAATGTGCTCCGGAATACAAAGGAGCAAATCTGATTTTTGGGAAGGAGAGGGGGTTTGCTCCCGAAAAGTCCCACTTCCGTCTCATCCTGCAGGAATTTGGGAGTCCTGGACATGCAAGAGACTCCCCTTGGATATCCCAGAATCCCTGAGGTTGGAAAACCCTCCAGGATCAGCGAGTCCAAGCTGTGCCCAATCCCCACCTTGGCACTGAGTGCCACATCCAGGAATTCCTTGGACACTTCCAGGGATGGGGACTCCAAACCTCCCTGGGCACTTCCAAGGCCTGACCACCCTTTCCATGAGGAAATTCCTGCTGATGTCCAACCTGAGCCTCCCCTGGCAGAGCTGGAGGCTGTTCCTTCTTTTCCTGTTATTCCCTGGGAGCAGATCCCAAATCCCACCTGCCTCCAACATTCCAGGAAGTTGTGCAGAGCCAAAAGATTCCCCCGATCCCTCTTTTCTCTGGGATGAGCCCCTTTCCCAGCTCCCTCAACTTTTCCTGGTGCTCCAGCCCCTTCCCAGCTCCATTCCCTTCCCTGGACACGCTCCAGTCCTTCCGTGTCCATGAGAATCCCAGAACTGGACACAACATTCATGGAAAAGCCCTTTCCTCCAACATTCCATGCCAACCCTTTCCTGCCCTCAAGAACTTCCCAGATCCGGGTTTGGCAGCTGCATCCAGCTGCTGCTGGAATTGGCATGGGAAGCTGAACGTTCCAAAATGAATTCCATGAATTTTCCACCCTGCGGGATGTGGGAGCTGGGCTCCTCCCTGAGTGGGTGCCCAAGAAAACGGGATCCACATCCAGGTGACCTCGGATTGTCCTGGTTGTCCCATGACCCATCCAAAAACAAAACTGGGAATCCAAAGTTTAAACTTCCAGTTTAGGCTGGAATTTAGGGAAAATTCCTTCATGAAAAGGATTTTCCAGCCATGCACAGGCTGTCCTGGGAAACAATGGAATGCCCATCCCTGGAATGATGTAAAAGCCCTCTGGATGTGGCACTTGGTCAGTGGTGGCCTTGGCAGAGCTGCTGGTCTTAGAGGGCTTTTCCAACCCAAAAGATTCCATGATTTTCTCATTTTCCATCCCAGAAACTGTTTTCCTGCAGGACTCAGAAAGCTGGGAATCTGCTCTTCCCATGCAGCCAACATGGCTTGGCTTGTCCAAGGCTGGGAGAGGAAAATGGCATCAAAAAAAGCGGGAACTAAGATGGGAATTCCAAAGGAATGCTGAGAAAATCATTAGGAAAGCATTTCCATGTTTTCAGAAGAGATGTCTCAAAGATGGGAATATTTCTCTTCCATGGAAATATTTTAGAACCTCAGACTGGGGGAAATTCCTCTCTCAGAAAGAGAAGAAAAATCTTTAAAACATTAATCCAGCCAGGAAAGTTCTGGAAAAACATCCAGAAGTGGTTGGAATGTTCAGAAAAGCAGGAATAAGAGTAGCACCTGGAATTCCCTGGGTTTCCCTGGGTTTCCTTGTGTTTCTCTGTTTTTTCCTGGATTTCTGAGCTCCCAACCACCCCAGGTGTTCCCATCACAGTGAAATATCATGGATACCCTCTTATCCAGGAGCATCCTTGGTTTTTTTGGGAGAGTATTCGCAGTCCAGGTTGGGATGACACTTTGAGACCTGCAGAGCTGCATCCAGCTCTGGAATTCCCAGCACAAGAAGGACATGGAGCTGTTGGAGCAATCCCAGAGCCATCAGGATGATCAGAGTGTTGGAGGAAAGGCTGGGAGAGCTGGGAATGTTCCCCTGGAGAAGGGAAGGATCCAGGGAAGGCTCCGAGCCCCTGACAGGGCCTGAAGGGGCTCCAGGAGAGCTGGAGAGGGACTGGGGACAAGGCCTGGAGGGACAGGAGCCAGGGAATGGCTTCCCACTGGGAAAGGGGAGCTTGGGCTGGGATCTTGGGAAGGAATTGCTGGCTGGGAGGGTGGGGAGGGGCTGGGCTGGAATTCCCAGAGCAGCTGTGGCTGCCCCTGGATCCCTGGGAATGTCCAAGGCCAGGTTGGACATTGGGGCTTGGATCCACCTGGAATAGTGGGAGCTGTCCCTGGGTGGAACTGGATGAGCTTTCAGCTCCCTTCCCACCCAAACCATTCCATAATTCCTTGATTCTTAATCCACCTGGCTGCACTCCTGGGAGCTCCAGAGCGGAGCAAACAAAGGACAACCATTGGAAAACTCCTTCCCTCCCAGCCCGGTTGGGCACAGGTGGTTTTGAGCAGCTCCCAATTCGCCACAGTCGCTCCCAACTTTTGATTGAAATTCCACCTTCCAGCGCCTGCCTTTCCAGCCGGGATTTTTACGGCCGCAGGAACGAAGCCGGAGTTCAAACAGCACATGGCGAGATCAAAAAATTCCCGGAGCTGGAATGCCCCGCCCGGCTTTTCCTTCATTATTCCGGCCTTTACGGAGAGCTTTTACAAGGTGTTTATTTTCGGATCCAGCGTCGGCAGCCATGTGGTGGGAAGAGATTCCAGATCGGCACAGCGGGATGGATTTGCTTAAAGGGGTTTATGGAGGGGGTCTTGGCTTTTTCCAAGCGGGATAATTGGATGTAGTACACCCTGTACTTGGGATTTGTTGGATATGAAGCGTGAAATGGGCCCAGCTGGGATTCTGTCAATCATTGGAACTGCCCGGAGAGGCTTTTGGAAGCTGGGAATTGTCTGGGATGGGGGATTCACTCGGCATCTTCCCAGCTGAGGCGCTGGTTCCATGGAAAATACGATGGGATGGAGATCCCAGTGGGTTTTGAGGATCCTGGAGGATTTTGGGGATCAAAGCGGCTTTTGGGGATCCTTGCTGGTTTTGTGGATTCCAAAGGGGTTTGGGGATCCCGAAGGATTTTGGGGATACCAGTGGGTTTCAGAGATGGTCCCACTGCAAGCAGGAATCTTTGGGAACCTCGTATTCCAGGAATTCTGAGGCTGAGCTAGAGCAGGGAGCAGGGATCACGGGATTATGGAATCCCTGCAGTTGGAAAATCCTCCAGGATCAGTGAGTCCAAGCTGGGACCGATCCCCACCTTGGCACTGAGTGCCACATCCAGGAATTCCTTGGACACCTCCAGGAATGTGGACTCCAAACCTCCCTGGGCAGTTCCAATGCCTGACCACCTTTTCCATGGAGAAATTCCTCCTGATATCCAAAATCCAGGGATGAAGGCTCAGGATTAGGTGGATGAAGGACTTTGAGGCTCCTGGGAGGTGCTGCAGGAAGCCTGGATTGTCCACAGATCCCAAAGAGCCAAAAAGTCACAGAATCATGGAATGGATTGGGTTGGAAGGGACCTGGAAGATGATCCAGTTCCACCCCTTGCCAGGGACAGGGAATTTTCCATTGGATTATTCCTCTTAACCCTTTTGATCCTCTAAATCTCCAGGTGAAGGAAATTTAAATTTATTGATCTCCCTCCTCTGTTTTTTGGTGTCCCGTTTTCCCTAATTCCCATTATTTCCATGATTGCCATCATCCAATTTCCCCCGGCATTATTCCATGTACCCAGCCCTGCTCCACTCCTGTTTTCTTCCCTCCCTGCAATTCCCACATCCCACTGCACGAACTGATCCAAGGAACACCAGGAGCAGGCGAAGGAACGAGGGGATCAAAATCCCATCCAAAAAAATCCCATCCATTTCCACTCCCAATCCAACCCTCTCCCTGAATCCAAAGCTTTTCTTCCAGTGGCTCATCCCAAGCCATGTTCCCATCAGGAATTTGGAGGCAGCTCCTTCTTTTCCCAATTTTTAGCATTTTTGGGAAGTTTTTGCATGGCATGA
>VWZQ01009102.1:54974-80768 GCA_013397015.1 Myiagra hebetior
AAAGGTGTGGATCCATAACTGGAAAGGTGTGAATCCATGTCTGGAAAGGAGTGGATCCATGGCTGGAAAGGAGTGGATCCATAACTGGAGAGGTGTGGATCCACAGTTGGAAGGGAGATGGATCCATAGTTGGAAAAGTGTGCATCCATAGTTGGAGACGTGTGGATCCATGGCTGGAGAGGTGTGAATCCATGGCTGGAGATGTGGATCCATGGCTGGAAAGGTGTGGATCCGTGGCTGGAGACATGTGGATCCACCGCTGGAGATCCATGGATCCATAACCAGAGAGCCGTGATGATCCCTCTGTCCCAGGAGGATCCATGTCCATCCCACCGAGCCGATCCAAGGACCACCTTAACTCCTTCCCTGCTGCTCCTGCACCTCCTCCAGCCTCCGGAATCCGGGAGACTCCGGAGTGGGACACTCACCCTTTGACATAGATGTCGCTCATCTTCTCCCCAGTGATGCTGAGGTCGTCCAGGATCACGTCCTTGGTGTTCCAGATGATGCAACGCAGGTAGAACCTGGAAAATTCCGGGAATAAAACCATGGGAAGGTGGAAAACTCATCCACCTGCAAGCCTGGTTGTCCCACTGAGGGATTTTCCCCTGGAACCCTTTTCCCTGGAATGATCCCAAACCTGTCCCTCAGCCAGGTGGGTGAATCCATTCCCGCCTGAGGCTTCCAAGCATTCCCAACTCCCTTCCTGAAGAAAAGATGAGGAAAAAAATGGGAAGTTACCTCTTGGCTTTGCGTGGAGTGACGTTGAAAGGGGGGCCGGGATGTCCCAGGGATTTGGGAAAGAGATCCACCCACATCTGGAGCTTTCCCTGCATGGAAAAACAGAGCCCTGAAGCCTCGGGAGATTCCAAACTGGGATACCTGAACTTCCCCAGGGAGAACCGGGATCCTTGGGTGGGAAGGGAGGATTCCTCAATGGAAAAGCGACATTAAAATTATTTTAGGGATAGCTGGGAATGTGTTGATGGATGTAAATCCTGGGAAGCGGCTGAGGGAGGTGGGAATGGTCTGGAGCACCAGGAAAAGCTGAGGGAGCTGGGAAAGGGGCTCAGCCTGGAAAAACCAGGGATCAGGGGTTTCTGGTTCTCCACAACTTCCCGAAAGGCGGGATTTGGGATCTGCTCCCAGGGAATAACAGGAAAAGAGGGAACGGCCTCCAGCTCTGCCAGGGGAGGCTCAGGTTGGACATCAGCAGGAATTTTTTCATGGAAAGGGTGGTCAGGCCTTGGAAGCTCCCAGGGAGGTTTGAAGTCCCCATCCCTGGAGGTGTCCAAGGAATTCCTGGATGTGGCACTCAGTGCCGAGGTGGGGATCGGGCACAGCTTGGACTCGCTGACCTTGGAGGGCTTCTCCAACCTCAGTGATCCTGGGATTCTGGGAGAAGAATTCTGTGTAGGACTTTTAGACCGAAAATGTAAAATTAAATTAGATTAAATTAAATTAAATTAAATTAAATCAACTTAAATTCAAAAATGGGAGCAGATCCTGGAGGGAAACCTCCCTTCCCTGGGAACATCCCCTATTCCAGGGCAGAAATTCCCAGCAGGATTCTCCCCCTGGATATGGCTGGATCAGGAGATGACGCTCCTGGGCTCATCCCGGCCACATTCCAGGACTCACCTGCTCGATGTCCGGCTGGAGGGGGCTGTAGAGGCGCCGGGTCTCCACATGCTCCGGAACCAATCCCTGCTTCCGGAGCGCGGCCAGGGCGAGCCGCTCCTCCACCGGCCCCAGGTGCGGATTCGGGGGTTTTCCATCCTCTGGGAATGGGGAAAGTGCAGAGTTAATCCCACAGGAATGGATTTGGCCAGGAGGAGCAGGAGCAGCACAACCTCTATTCCCAAATCCATCACCACAAACCCTCCTGGGCACAGGTATCCCATTCCCAGTGGGAAAAACTGTGGGGACCCTTCTGCCACCACCCCACAAATCAGCCAGGGAAACAGGGCAAGGATCCAGCTGGATCCCATGGAAAGGAGAATCCAATGATTGATCCTCCTGTATCCAGGTCTCCTAAAGTCCTGGGATCCTAAATCAGGATTCCCATCAACCCTCAGCTGATGTTCCCACTCCCAACAGTTTATCCCAGAGTTTAAAGCCATCCAGGATCTTCAGGTGGGAAGACAGGAACAAGCTCCTGGTGGGATCCCATTTCTTCTTTGCGGGATTTGGGTTGAAAGATGGGAATGGGAGGAGGAGGAAAGACAGGGAGACACCACCAGCACAGCCTGGGGGTTGTTCCAAGCTCCTACTCCAGTCCAAGTCCCTGCTCCAGTCCTGCCAGGATATTTGTGATCCTCCATCCATGGAAGACCTGGAATTATCTTCTCCTCCTCACCTGCTCCACACCAGCCCCTGATCCTGCCACAAATGGGCCAAAATTCCTCAATAATGGACATTCCTGCCTTCTCTTCCTGGTCAGGATCCATCCATCCATCCATCCATCCATCCATCCATCCATCCATCCATCCATCCATCCATCCATCCATCCATCCATCCATCCATCCCTGATCCACCCATCCATCCATCCCGGTATAGCCAATGGCCAACTCCTGCCTCCCCATCCCATTCCTGGGATGGGACACAATGCCCTACCCTTGGATACTGGGTTAATCGTGGAGTCCCCGCCCTGGAGGTGTCCAAGAAAAAACTGGACATGACATTTGGACAAGGTTGGACTTGATCTTGGAGGTCTTCTCCCAGCTGAATTCTGGGATTCCAGGATCTTCAAGGACTTTTCCAACCTAAAAGATTCCCTGACTCTTTGAATCCAACCTGAATGATCCCAAAATCCCAGGCTGGGGTTGGTGAACTTCACCCCACTCCAGTCGTGCACCTTCCAGGACCTTTGAAACACAACGCACTCCATAAATACCATTCCAACTCCACCAAATCCAGGTGAGATATCCCAGCTCCTTCCTTGGCAAGGAAGCGCTTAACTCCAGCCAGCCGGGCTAATTCCCAACGATTTCCCAAGCCCTGGAATCCTGGCGTGTGCACACACGTGCGGCTTTAGGCACCGGGAAAAGACCGAGCCCCTCTCGGAGAACAACAAATCTGGGATTTATGGAATAAGGGGCTGGGGGGAGAGGCTTGTAAAATCCCGGCTCTCGTGTTTAACGGCTCCAGTTTATTCCCAGTCCGGCTCCGGAGCTCGCAGCTGGATTCCAGATCTGCTCCGGGTCAAGCCTGGGGCTTTGTTCTGCTGTTTGAACTCGCGGCCATTAAAGCAGGCGAAGGTGACAGGAGGCGCTGGCACGGGGAAGGGGGGGACACATTTTAACACCTCCCCAGCTTTCCCTGGAAAATTTTTCCATACGGAGAGGCTATAAAGGATTCCTCGCTTCCCCTCTCCTCTGGGGAAAACTTGAATTCCTGAAGGAGTTTGTGCTTTGTTTCCCAAGAGAGGGGAGAGGGACCAGCACTGGGTTGTGCCTCATTTTGTGTCTCTGGTGATGTCCTAAAAAAATCCAACCAAAATTTAGGTGGGATATTGGGAATTCTTCCCTGTGAGGGTGGGGAGGCCCTGGAAGAGAATTCCCAGAGAAGCTGTGGCTGCCCCTGAATCTCTGGAAGTGTCCAAGGCTGGGTTGGATCTACCTGGGATAGTGGGAGGTGTCCCTGCCCGTGGAGGGGGTGGAACCGGATCATCTTCAAGGTCCTTCCAACCCAAACCATTCCATGATCCTAAACTGCAGCTCCTGGATCAGGCCCAGTGGGATTTCACCTCCTCCAGGGGCCAAAACCCTCTTCTTGTGCCTTAAAGAAGAGTTTTCCCAAAAAAAAACAAAAAACCTCCTGTCCCAGGAATCTTGGGTCAGATGCAGGTGCCATAGGCAAACAAAAAACTCCTCCCCAAAATTCCAGGACTTTTGTCCTCTTTGGCAGAAACTGGGTTTGTCCCCCGATTCCCCCAAATCCTGAAGGAATTCCCAGGTCTGTGTGTGGGATATTGTCTCCCTCTAGTGACCATCCCCAAAATGAGATTCCAGTGGCAGAGCTGCTCTTCCAGCCCTGGCAGCACTTGGAATATCAGGCTGGAGCTTCCCATCCCACAGTGGAGTGGGTTTGGGTTTGTGTCAATCGCTGGATTGAAGGTCTGGATTCAATCCCAGGATTTGGGACACAGCCAAGCCTGGGAATGGTTCAGAGCCAATGGGGACAGTGCCACTCCTGACCTCCATGATGTCCCTCTTCGTGATGTCTCCAAGCACTCGGAACGTCATGCTGGAGCTCCTCACTCCCAGTCTGGAGGTGCTGGGTCTGGTCCAACTCAGCATTCCTGGATTGAAGGTCTCCAATTCCAGGATTTGGAGCATGGCCAAGTTTGGGAAATTAACATGCACAGTGAGGAGAAGGATGGGGACAATGCCATCACCCAATCCTGACCTCCATAGTGCCCCTCATGATGTCTCCATGCACTTGGAATGTGAGGTTGGAGCTTCCCACAAACTCAAGGTCAACATTCCTGGATTGAAGGTCTCCAATTCCAGGATTTGGAGCATGGCCAAGTTTGGGAAATTAACATGCACAGTGAGGAGAAGGATGGGGACAATGCCATCACCCAATCCTGACCTCCATAGTGCCCCTCATGATGTCTCCATGCACTTGGAATGTGGTCTGGAGGTGCTGGATCTGGTCAAAGTCAACATTCCTGGATTGAAGGTCTCCAATCCCAGGATTTGGAGCATGGCCAAGTTTGGGAAATTAACATGCACAGTGAGGAGAAGGATGGGGACAATGCCATCACCCAATCCCGACCTCCATAATGCTCCTCACGATGTCTCCATGCACTTGGAACATGAGGCTGGAGCTTCCCACAAACTCAAGATCAATGTTCCTGGATTGAAGGTCCCCAATCCCAGGATTTGGATCATAGCCAAGATTGGGAATGGTTCAGAGCCAATGGGGACAGTGAGGGGGAGGACAAGTCCCTCACCCAATCCTGGCCTTCACAATAACCCTTCTTCTGACATCTCCAAGCACTTGGAACACCAGGTTGGAGCTTCTCACTCCCAAGATGGCGGTTTTGGGTTTGGTCCAACTCAAGGTCAACATTCCTGGATTAAAGGTCTCCAATCCCAGGCTTTGGAGCATGGCCAAGTTTGGGAAAAGGGCAGAGCCAACATGGGCAGTGAGGATAAGGATGGGGACAATGCCATCACCCAATCCCAAACTTTATAATGCTCCTCATGACATCTCCATGCACTTGGAACGTGAGGTTGGAGCTTCCCACAAACTCAAGGTCAACGTTCCTGGATTGAAGGTCTGCAATCCCAGGATTTGGAGCACAGCCAATCTTGGGAATGGTTCAGAGCCAATGGGGACAGTGAGGGGGAGGGTGAGGATGAGTTCCTCACCCAATCCTGGCCTTCACAATAACCCTTCTTGTGACATCTCCATGCACTTGGAACACCAGGCTGGAGCTTCTCACTCCCAGTCTGGAGGTGTTGGGTTTGGTCCAACTCAAGGCCAACATTCCTGGATTGAAGGTCTCCAATCCCAGGATTTGGAGCACAACCAAGCTCGGAAAATGGGCAGAGCCAACGTGGACAGGGAGGAGGAAGATGAGGACAATGCCATCACCCAGTCCTGGTGATGCCTCCATGACATCCAGCTCCATCCTTTGCTCTGGATAAGGGAAATTCTGCTATCCCGAAGCATCCCTGACATCTTACCCAGCTCGGACAGGACGTATTCCTGCTCCCGGAAGATGATCCGGTCGGATTTGTAGGTGGGAGCTTTGTAGTTGTGCTGCAGGGAGAAGAGGTGGAGCAGCTGGGAGGGGCGGAGTTGGTCTCGCCACTGGTTGGGGCCGGAGCTGAAACCAAAGAGAATCATGGAATCATGGAATCATTGAATCATGGAATCATGGAATGGATTGGGTTGGAAAAAGGTTAAAGATCATCCAGTGCCACCCAGGGACACCTCCCACTATCCCAGGTGGATCCAAGCCCTGGTGTCCAACCTGGCCTTGGACACTCCCAGGGATCCAGGGGCAGCCACAGCTGCTCTGGGAATTCCAGCCCAGCCCCTCTCATTCATCAATTCCTTCCCAAGATCCCACCCCAACCTCCCATTCTTGGGATGGGGCAGCCCCAGCTTCTCTGGGGATGCATCCTCAGCACGAGGTCACCAGGAGACACCAGGGATGGAACAGGATCTCCCTGGAGGAGAACCAGGACTCTGGAAGCACAGCTCCACACAGGTCCCCCAGGACAACTTGCCCTGATCCTGTGGCCACCTCAGCATCCCAGTCCCGGGATCCAGGGCCATTCCAAGCCCAGGGAGATACCCACACACAGTAGGTCTGGGGGAGGCCGCAGCGTGCCCCGTATTTGGACAGGAAGCGATTCTCCAGGTCGATGACGGTCTCACCGATCTTCTCATCCTTGGACAGGAGGTCGTAGTCGTAGAGGGTGACCTTGAGGTCCTTCTCCAGGGGCAGGGTGCAGCTCAGCTCGAACATCCTGGAAACGGGAGCGGAGAAGTGCTTGGGAAAAGAGGATCGTGCTGCCGGAATTCCGTGGGAATGGATCCAGACCCCATCCCATCCCATCCCATCCCATCCCACCCCATCAGTAATGGGATGGATCACTGAGGTGCTGAGGTCACGTTGGACCAGCAGTGCCGGGGCTCTGAGGGGTGGCTGAGTTTTTCAAGGAATCACGGAATCCTGGAATGGTTTGGCTCAGGAGACACCTTAACGACCTTCTCATTCCACACCTCCCACTATCCCAGGTGGATCCAAGCCCCAATGTCCAACCTGGCCTTGGGCACTGCCAGGGATCCAGGGGCAGCCACAGCTGCTCTGGGAATTCCAGCCCAGCCCCTCCCCACCTTCCCAGCCAGGAATTCCTTCCCAAGATCCCACTAAATTTTACTCCCTCTCTGTCTTGCTTTGTTGGGAAGGTGTCCCAGCACCAGTGGCCTGGACTGGTGGGAGCAGCCTTGGAAAATCAGGTGGATTCTATGGGAAGCAGGATTTGATCCCTGTTGGTGCCTCCTGCATCCAACCCCAGATTTTGACAGCCTGGAGCTCATCCCAAGGGGCAGCTCCGATCTCTGGGACAGGACCCAGGGAATGGCTGGAGCTGTGCCAGGGGAGGTTTAGCTTGGATATTGGGAAAAGATTCCTCATCCAGAGGGTGTCAGACACTGGAATAGCTCCCCAGGGAATGGGCACATTCCCAAGGCTGCCAGAGCTCCAGGAGCATTTGGAAAACGCTTCCAGGGACAGGGTGGGATTGTTGGGATTGTCCTGGGAAGAGCTGGATCAATGATCCCTGTGGGTCTTGTCCAATATTCCATGATTCTCTGATTTTCCAGGAGAACAAAGCCCCATGGAGTTGAGCTTTCCTCAGTTTCCCTGCTCCTTTTCCAGCCCTGCCAAACACCTTTTTCCTGGAATAAACCCATTACCCTTGGACTTTTATCCCGTTTGTGAGGGAAACAACTCAATTATCCATGGATAATCCTTTTCCAGAACATTTGGACGTGTCCCATTCCTCTCCATTCCTCATGTTTTTCCTTGGATCAAAGTTCCCGGATGAGGAGGAGAAATTCCCCAAACTCTTTCCCATCAATGGGATGATCCAAATTCCTCCACTATGGAATTCCAGGCCCACAATCCACAGCTCAGAAATCCCAGGGATTGGTGAATGAGAGCCGAGGGAATCATGGAATGGTTTGGGTTGGGAGAAACTATAAAATCCATCCCATTCCCAATCCCTGCCATGGGCAGGGACACTTCCCAGTATCCCAGGTTGCTCCAACCTGGAACTGGAATGGGAAGCTCTGGTTGGCCCAGCAAAATTCCCTCAATAGGACATCAAAAAAATTCCGTGAATCCGGAACGGAATCCACACTTACTTCCCAAAGACAGGCTCCAGAGTGCAGGGAAGGTAATTTTCCTGGTCATTTATGGATTTCTTTCCCACGGAAATCTTCACGTAGGGATCACACTGGAGGTGGGAATGGAAAGAAGCACAAAAATCCCATGGGATTTTTGGATTGGGAGCGACCTTAAAAACCATCCAGCCCCACCATTTTCCATAGGTTGTTCCAAATCCCATCCCTCTCCCGACTCAAATGATTCTGGGAATTTGGCATCAGTTTGGAAAGCAGGGAATTAAATTCAAATCGGATTTTTTTTGCCAGGAGAAGCAAAAAATTCTAGGAAAAGATCCGATTCCACCTGAAAGATTTCACCTGGATCTACAGGGATCCACCATCCCAGTCACATCCAAAAATTCCCTGGAAAAAAGATCCAGGCCAAGTCTCCTCATCATTTTTCCCTGATTTTCCTTTTCCTGCTGATTTGTTTTTTAAGGAATGGGTTGGAAAGAGTACTCAGGGAATGGAATGAGCACCCAGGTCTTCCTTGGGCTGGGATGAGCCTCTGGAAAATTCTCATCTCAGGGGAAATTTCGGATCAAATTTGGGTTGGTTTTGGGGTTTTAAATGCAAAACCCCCCTTTTTTTCCCCTCCTTTTAAATCCTCGGGAATCACTTATGGGAGATTTCTAAGGAATTGAACACTTCCATTCCAAATCCATTGGGAAAAAAAAGGGAAAATTCAAGAGCAGTTGGAATTTCTTTCTATATTTTTCCATACATTCCATATATATGTATATTTCCCATATTCCATTTATATATAAATATATTTCTTTTTCCATATGTTTTTCCATATATTTTCATATATATCCATTTTTCCATCTATTTTCCGTATCTATTTATCATTTTCCCATCTATTTTTCCTGTATTTTTCCTCATATATTTCCCAAAGTATTCCTTGAATTTTCCCTTGTTTTCCAGGGGAACAAAGAGACTGAAAAAGGATTTTTCCCTTCCCTGAGTTTTGGGGAGTTTTGGACCTACACAGTTCTTGTTTTCCCAGAATTTTGCTTCCAGACCAGCAAAGCTTTGCAAGAAGGAATTTTGGGAAAAATGGGATTTTGTTTCCTTTGGCACCAAAACACAAAAAAAACCCCCAAAATAAAACCAAACCCAAAATTCATTGAACGAATCCTGGAAGATCAGGATGGGGGAAGAGTTGGCTCCTGGAATTCCCAGATATTCCAATGGAGGCAGAAAAGAGGGACAAATTCCTAAATTTTAAGGCAAATCCACAAATTTGGACCTATTTTGACCAAATTTTGACCCAAAAACTGTTCCAAGAATCCGCTCCAGGAGCTCTTCTGGAGCTTTCCCACTGGGATACCTTCCCATTGGAATCCTTGGGCTGGAGGTCGAAGGCCCGGATGATGTAAACCCGGACCAGACATTCCTGGAGTCCCCTGGCCGGGAGCTGCTGGAATTGCCGGGGAGGCACCGGGACGCGCGGATCGTCGGGAAGAGGGTAAATCCTGAAGGAACCCTGGGAACAGCACAAGAATTCAGGGAACAACATGTGGATGAGGGTCCTGTGGGACCAGGCTTGGAATGACTGAGATGAATCGTGGAACCATGGAATGGTTTGGGTGGGAAGGGACCTGAAAGCTCATCCTGTTCCATGGGCAGGGACAAATTCCATCATCCCAGGTGGATCCAAGCCCCAATGTCCAACCTGGCCTTGGACATTCCCAGGGATCCAGGGGCAGCCACAGCTGCTCTGGCAATTCCAGCCCAGCCCCTCCCCACCCTCCCAGCCAGCAATTCCTTCCCAAGATCCCAGCCCAAGCTCCCCTTTCCCAGTGGGAAGCCATTCCCTGGCTCCTGTCCCTCCAGGCCTTGTCCCCAGTCCCTCTCCAGCTCTCCTGGAGCCCCTTCAGGCCCTGCCAGGGGCTCGCAGCTCTCCCTGGAGCCTTCCCTTCTCCAGGGAAACATTCCCAGCTCTCCCAGCCTGGCTCCAGAGCAGAGGGGCTCCAGAATCCTGGAATGGTTTGTATGGGAAGTGACCTGAAATCCCATCCCACCCCTTCCATAGGCAGGGACACCTTTCCCTATCTCAGGGTGCTCCAATCCCCATCCAAGCAGCCTTGGACACCTCCGTGGATGAGCATTCCACAACTCCCACAATTCCTGGAGTCTTGGAATGATTTGGGAGGGAAAAGACCTTAAAAATCCTCCAATTCCCACCCCTATGGACACAATCCATGGGGAGAGGGCCATTCCCACCTTGAATTCCCCCACGACCGAGGGGTCGTCACTGGAATCCTGGGATCTCCCCCGGAACAGTTTGAAGGTGTGGCAGAAGTCGGAGAGATGCTCAAATTCCTCCACGTTTTCCAGCTCTGTCTCGTAAACCTGAGGAGGAAAAGATGGAGCAGGGAAAAAATTCCAACCAAATCCCTCAGTCCATGGAAAATTCAACCCACTGAGAGAAATTTCCGGGGATTTTCCCCCTTATTTCCCTCTGGGCCGGTGAGGAGAATTTGGGAATCCCACAAAAAATTCCAGCCCATCCCAACAACCCAGACAAAGCCAAAGTCTCCTGGAGGGTTTTTTATGGATAGAAATTTTCCAGCTGGGAATATTTTCCTTAAAATCAAGGAAAATCTTCCCTGTTCCGGAGTTTGTGTTAAATTTAGGGTTTCTTGTGCCTGAATCTCCCTCTTCCCTGAGAAATCCCAGATTTTCCTCATTCCCAAACCCTTCCCAGGGTGGCAGCTCCCCACCCCGTCCGCCACTTCCCAAAGGAAAACTTCTCGGAGTTTCCTGAAAGGATTTTCCAAAGGAAATGGAGTTTTCCACACTGGGGAAAACATTTCATTTTTTTTTCAACCCGGACGCTAAAAAAGCCTGAAATCCCAAGGAAATCATGGAGAGTGGAATTCCATCCAACAGAAGCCACTCACCTTCAAGGTGTCGAATCCCTTTTCCAAGTAATATCCACATTTTTCCCTCTCTCCCGTGGAAGCGTAAAATTTGCTCCACCAGTCGATGAATTCCTCCTCCTGCAGCCAGAGATCCCAAAGTTATTCCTTTTACACAAGGAAAATCCCGGGAAAACCGCAGCAGCAGCTCCCAGATTTGGGAAGCGAACCCTGCATCAACCCCATCCCTGATTTCCAGGATTTTTGGGATGCTCCCAGCCTAAATCCGGCTGTTGCTGCCACTGTGGATATTCCCAAGAGGATGATTCCCCATGGGAATATGAGGTGGAGTTCCAAGAAGAATATTCCGAGAATTTGGAGCATTTTTAGGGAATTTTTGGCCACTCAGAGGGTGGTTTTCCCAGGATTCCCATGCAGGGAATTAATTTAACTCCAGTGTTAACAGCCTGAAGTGTCCCAATTTTAGGCTTTCCCTGGAAATTTTTGGGATTTGGGAGACAGGGATTGACTTCCTGGTTGTATCCCAGCACCACCCAATCTCCCCATCCCTACAAAACCTGCGGATAAACGAACAAATCCATAAAATTCCCATCTTTCCATTAAAACCCAACGGTGCTCAGGTCTCCGGAAGGACACAACCCTTGGATGAAAAGAAACCAGGAAAATCCCCCAAAAGCTCAGCTCCCACCATCACTATCGCCTCATTCCCGATCCACACTATTCC
Source organism: Myiagra hebetior (assembly GCA_013397015.1). NCBI lineage: Eukaryota > Metazoa > Chordata > Aves > Passeriformes > Monarchidae > Myiagra > Myiagra hebetior. The sequence continues at coordinate 66,498 of VWZQ01009102.1, forward strand.
AGCTCCAAGGGTGCTGCTCCAAGAGAAAAACCGGCCACGCTGGCTCAACAATTCCATGGATTTTATAGGAATCCCATTTTTGAGATCACTTTTACCGGTGATCCATGAAAAATTCCTGCAAAACCCTGGTGTCTCCTTTTAGGAGGCCACAAAATTCCAGCTCGGTGGCCTCATGGAGGATTCCAAATGGAATTTTAATGGATTTGTATTTGAAGCCAATGGCACAGGATTTAATGGATAGACAATGGATTTAATTGGAATATTCTGGAAATTCACTCTGAGGCTTCTGCCACCTTCTTTTTTCTTTTTTTTTTTGGGAAAATCCAAATTTTCCTTTCGTCACTTCCCATTTTATTGTTTCAAAGGCTCCACTCGGACATCGTGACATTCCACAGGTATTGGGATACGAGGAAAACGCTTGGATTCCTCCCGGGACTTACCCACGGAATCTTCTGCAGCCCCAAGGGAAAGAGTTGGATTAGATATTTTCATGGATTTTGACCAATATTCCAATGAAAAACAGGGAAAACACAAAAAGGAGGGAAGGGGGGCAGCTGGAATGTTAACAGCCATGGATATGATTCCATTTGGGAATGGGAAAGCCATGGAAAGCGATGGATCGGCAAAGGATGGATTGAGGGATTTCATTTATCCAGGGGATGGATAAAATTCCCTCCAGGTATCCCAAACCACCTCCAGGGGTTTATCCTGGACATGGCACAGAGGATCTCCGGGATCGGGATCTGTGCTCCCTTTCCAGCTTTTTTCATGGATCCCACTGGGCACAAGCCCTGGGTGGGTGTCACTTTGGGATAAATTTATTCCCCGTACACCAAATCTTCAGATTTTCCTGGAAAAGGAGCTTATTCCCACCTGGAAAGCTGCTGCCATCATTATCCAGAGGTTTCCTGTCTCCCAATCCCTGTTCCTCCTCTCTTCCTTCTCACCACCCTTGAACTCCAACCTTTTTCCAAAGAGGGACCCATCCCTTGCATATCCTGGGGATTATGGGATCATTTCCCCTGATCCTGTCATCCCAGGAGCTGCAGCAGCTCCGGGAACAAAGCAGGGCTGGAGGGAGGGGAATTTCTCCTTTATGGAAAAAAATTCCTGGCTGTGAGGATGGGGAGGGGCTGGGCTGGAATTCCCAGAGCAGCTGTGGCTGCCCCTGGATCCCTGGGAATGTCCAAGGCCAGGTTGGATTTGGATCCACCTGGGACAGCAGGAGGTGTCCCTGCCCATGGATGGGGTGGGAATGGGATGGGATTTAAGGTCCCTTCCCACCCAAACCATTCCAGGATTCTGGAGCCCCTCCGCTGGATCCACCTGAGATAGTGGGAGGTGTCCCTGCCTGCGGAACTGCATGAGCTTTCAGATTCCTTCCCATTCCATAATTCCATGATTCTGGGGCATCTCCTGGAGGAGAGGAGCTCGGGAGGGGCTCTCAGACACCTCTGAGCATCCGTTCCCTGCTGAGGAGCCCAACAAGGGGGTTACTCCTCTGTTACTCCTCTGTTACTCCTTTGTTACTCCTCTGTTACTCCTTCGTTAATTCCTCTGTTACTCCTCCGTTACTCCTCCATTACTCCTCTGTTACTCCTCTGTTACTCCTTTGTTAATTCCTCTGTTACTCCTCCGTTACTCCTCCGTTACTCCTCTGTTACTCCTCTGTTACTCCTCCGTTACTCCCCTGTTACTCCTCTGTTACTCCTCCATTACTCCTCCGTTACTCCTCTCTTACTCCTCCATTACTCCTCCGTTATTCCAGCTCCTGCAGCTTTCCCTGTCGGACCCACAAATCCCCCATCCTGGGACACGTTAACGGAGCCCAGAGGAGCCAATTCCAGCCGATCCGTGCCTGTAAACAATTTGGGATAATTGGTTGTTTGCTGTGTCTGCTCCTTCCCAATCCAAGCCCACATTTCACGGCTTCTCCGGTTACTGCTCCTTGGAAGAGCTCTGGGTGTTGGATGGCTCCTCCTGGGAATGGTTCCCAGTGCTGCCCCCCCGGAATGTTCCCGATGGTTTTGATATTCCCAGTTTGGGAGCCAGCCAGCCCATGGCACTGCCACTGGGGAGGGGGGAAAGCATTCCCAGAGAAATCTCCGGGGCTGGATTTCCACAGCCGGGGTTTGTAGGATCGTGGAATGGTTTGGGTGTGGAAGGGATCTGAAACCTCATCCCAGATCCATGGGCAGGGACAGCTCCCACTGTCCCAGGTGGATCCAAGCCCCAATGTCCAACTTGGCCTTGGACACTTCCAGGGATCCAGAGGCTGCCACAGCTGCTCTGGGAATTCCAGCCCAGCCTCTCCCCACCCTCCCAGCCAGGAATTCCATCCCAAAATCCCACCCCATCCCTGCCCTCTGGCACTTCCAACCCTTCCCCCTCATCCTTTATGCCCCAGCCAGAGGCAGATCCCAGTGAAATCCAGGATGCCCCTCACATGCTCTGCACTGGGCTGGAATTTTTTGGCTGGAAAAGCTTTTTTCCAAAGATTTCCCCGGCTGCAGCCCCTGGGCCTCGTTCCCAGCTCCGTGTGAAGCTCTGGAGCTATAAAGGACAAGGAGAGTGGAAGGAAGATGGGAACTCAATTTTCCAACCCAAGGAAACATTCCCAGTTTTCTGCGACCTGGGGTTTATCACATTGACTCCCATTCCTGGAGGATCCCAAAAAAATGGGACAACGGGATCGTTTATTCCCACCTAATATTCCCTAAGTTTGATTTAAAATTAATGCTTTGCGGCTTTTCCATCCTTTTTTCATTTTTTCCATGGATTTTTTTGTCCTAAACCAAAACCACATCCATGAAAATTAAAAATGTGGACAAACAGCAGGATGGGGGGGTTATTTTTGGGAATTTTTGCTTCCATGGTAGGGATCCCAGCACTGCCACCTCTCTGGGATAGAGAAATCCACCCATTGGACAATATTTGGATCCCTGGAATTGTCCAAGGCCAGGTTGGAATGGGCTTGGAGCAACCTGGGATAGTGGGAGGCGTCCCTGCCTGTGGAAATTGTGGAATGGGGTGGGATCTAAGGTCAGTCCCACCCAAACCATTCCATAATTCCATTGGGAATCTAATCAGGATAATTTGGGATACAGGGAATTGCCCCTCTGGAGTATTATCCCTGAAAAGCCAAAGCAGCTCCACTGCCCTCCCTATGAAACCCAGAAATATCCCAACGTCTGCTTTTCTCATGGAAAAGACACAAAGGCAGCAGGAAAAGGGAAGGGATCCTTAAATTCCATCCCATCCCCATCCATGGACAGGGGTGTCTCCCACTACCCCAGGTGGATCCAAGCCCCAATGTCCAACCTGGCCTTGGACATTCCCAGGGATCCAGGGGCAGCCACAGCTGCTCTGGGAATTCCAGCCCAGCCCCTCCCCACCCTCCCAGCCAGCAATTCCTTCCCAAGATCCCAGCCCAAGCTCCCCTTTCCCAGTGGGAAGCCATTCCCTGGCTCCTGTCCCTCCAGGCCTTGTCCCCAGTCCCTCTCCAGCTCTCCTGGAGCCCCNCCCAGGCCTTTTCCCCATCCCCACGCCAGCTCCCCTGGAGCCCCTGCAGGCCCTGCCAGGGGCTCGCAGCTCTCTCTGGAGCCTTCCCTTCTCCAGGGGAACATTCCCAGCTCTCCCAGCCTGGCTCCAGAGCAGAGCTGCTCCATCCCTTTGATCATCCTGGTCCCACCCCTGGATCTCTCCCACATTTCCATGTCCTTCCTGTGCTGGGATCCCAGAGCTGGAGACAGAATTCTTCCCAAAACCACCTTGATTCCCTCTGGAATGAGTGGAAAACCCAAGGAGACACCGGCAGCCAGCTGGAATCCCAATTTCCTAAGCAGCAAGAGGGATTTTTCCCGGAAGGAAACGTCTCCTTCCATTTAAATCCATACATTCTCATGGATTCAGGCCATTAATTAAGCGATTGATTAATTAATTAAGCGATTAATTAGCAATTAGAAATTAAGCGATACCTACATGAGCCAGGGCCCGGGAATCCGGGATGTTAATTAGTGCTGAGCTCGCCAAACCCTCGGAAAGCTACAAATTAAAATGATCCGTTATCCAAGGAATTCCGGGAACGGGGATGAACACACAATTCGGGAAAATTAAAGCGATTAATCCAAATATTCCCAACCCTGCGGTTTCCCAGCATGAGGAAACTTCGGGATGAGTGCAGGGTTGGTTTTTAGGGATGTTCGGCAAAAAGCTGGAATGAGCTAGAGGAAAAATGGGATATTAAAGGGAAAAAATATGGAAAAGCTGTTAGTAATTCCCAGTGGAGGAGAGGCTTTTCCCTGGATACCGAGGGCTGCTAACACAGGGAGTCATCCCGGGATCCAAGGAGGGATCTGAGCCAGGGGGTTAAGAACAGGATTGGGAATGCTCAGGATGAAATTCCAGGTCCAGCCCATCCTGAGCAAACCAAAATCCGGGATCACTTCCATGGGCAGGAAGCAGCAGCGCCGCTCCTGGATTCCAACAGTCGATCCCTTGGAGGTGGAAAAGGTGGAAAAATGAGAGGTTCTTCCCAGAAAACAGCCAAGTTTGAGGATCAGGCCGATCCCGACAGCATTCCCAGTTATCCAGCTCAGGCTTGTTCCCAAAACTCTGCTCCGATCCCACCAAATCCAGACCGGCATCCTTGGGCCAAACCCCACAACTTCCAGCTGTTCCATAGGGAAAAAATTCCCTGAGGATCATTTTCCACCAGGATTCCCTCACAGCTCCTGTGGGTGCTGGGAATGGCTCCTTTCCAGCCAATTTATCCATGAGCAGACGAAAAAAATCCCTGCTCATCCCATGGACCTGTGGAAGTCATTCCCGAGCCTCTTCCCGTGGGAATGAACCCTCGGAAAACACTGGGAGCAGAGCTGGCAGGACAAGGCCTGATCCAGCAGCCTCTTCCACAAATTCCACCTTTCCAAAACCCTGCTCCCTGTCCTTCTCCCAAAGAACCAAACTAGATGGGATTAGCCGGGGAAAAATCGCTTTTCCATGATTATTTTTGGAGGGATTTTTGTCACACTGGGTGACTGGGATGCAATTCCCGTGCACTTAAACTCCAGCTGAACTCCTGATCCCGCCTGGATGAGATGGATAACGCGCTCCCAAACCTCGGAGCGGAGGGATTTCACCTCCGGCTGTTTCCCCGATTTTCCAAGGAAAGCAACAAAGGGACCCTTTGTTCCAAGCATCCATCGGAGCAGGGAGCAAAGCCAGGCTTGGCAAGGAGGGAGAAAAACTCCGGAGCCACACAAGGAAACGCATCCATGAAAAATCCTGGCTCCTGCTTCCAACGGCGCCGCTGGAAGAGCCCTGGGCACGAGCTGCTGGCTTGGGATCCATCCCTTTTCCCGGGAAGGAGGAGCAGGATGGTCCCTCCCAGCCGGGATTGCTCCCTGACTTCCCAAATCTGGCCCTGGATGGGCGGGAAGGATCCCGATGGTCCACCCACGCCCCGATCCATGGCCACCTCCAGGAGAGGAGCAGCTTCCAGGGCCAAAATTCCGAGGTGGGAATTTTGGGTTGGCTTTCCAGGAAGAAGCTCAGCTCCCTCCTCTCTCAAAAAAAATGGGAAAAACGAGGAAAGAAACAAACGGAGAAGGACAAATCCAGGGTCAAACTGAAGAGCTCCATTCATGGCAAGGGGATTTTTTGGGAATTGTCTTTTTCCATAAAGAAAATGCCGGAATTTTCCACTTTGGAATGGTTTTGTAGTATCCCTCTCCCCCTTCTCCTCCCAATTAAACTCTTCCCTAAATTTGACCCAAGCTTGGAGATGTTTCCAATAAATTTATCCCAGGGAATAAAGCTCCAGGATTCCAAAGCTCCATCTCATTCCTTACTATGGGATTTTGGGAATGAGATCCCCCATTCCCGGGAGCAGCTCCCGGAGCTCCAGGGGGTGTAAAGGGAGGTGTGTCCCTATCCAGAGGTTTTGTTCCCATAGGAAAACAAAATGGGAGCAGGTTTGCCACCAACATGGTTTTCCATGAAAAATCATTGGAATCTGAGCAGAGAATTCCAGGGAATGGTGGGCATGGCCAATCCCACTCTGGGCATCCGAGGGTGTTCCCTCCATCCAAACCACTCGGAAAAATGGGAAAAACTGGGAATCTCACCAGTGGGAATGACCAGCACCACTTTGTCCGAGCACTTCCAATGCTGGATCATGGGAGATCCCGATTCCGGATCACAGGAAACCCTGGATCCGGATCAAGGGAGACCCCAGCTCCACATCCCAAGTTGGGATCCCGCAGTGAGTTCAGCCCCCAGGAAATTCCCACATTATTCCCTCAGTTTTATCCCAAGTTTCTCTGTCCTGGACTAAAAAAGGGGGATTTATTCCAAAAATTCGTGTTCCCTAATTCCACGTTTTCCATGGATGCGCTTCAGTTACTTCCCTGATCCAAGATGAAGCCCAACTGTAAATTTTAAGGATAAATCCTAAAATGGGAAGCAAAAAGGAGGGAATGAGGCTGCTTTCCCGATTTCCCAATGCTCCAGTCGGGAGCATTTTCGTGAGTTGCTTTTTCATTTCCAGACTTTTCACCGGAGCCAACTTTTCCCAAATTTCCTGTCCAGTTGCTCATGGAGACTGAAGAATTCCAGGACAAGATCCCAATGGAGCTGTGAATGGGATCATGAAATCCCGGAATGGTTTGGGTGGGAAGGACCTTAAATCCCATCCCATTCCACCTTTTCCATGGGTGGAATCTCCCACTATCCCAGGTTTTTCCAAGGCACTTCCAGGGATGAGGATTTGGAGTGAGCAGGGAATGAGCAGGGCTACATCCACAGGTTTTTTGGGAATTTTGGCCAAATTCCTGATTCTCAGCTTGATGTGGGACCCAGTCAGAGCCCACCTTGGGATACACCACAAATATCCAACAGCAACGGAAAATCCTTGGGAACAGAACCCCCAGGAGCCACCAAGGAGGTGGAAAAGAGCAGGATCCATGCCCAAGTTGGACATCTTGGATTTACCGGCTCCTCCAACCCTGGAAGTGCTCAAGGCCAGGGAAACTGAGGCAGGAAACACCTGGAAGGCAGATCCCTTCTGGAAATCTCTGGCTTTTCCAGCCCTGCAGCATCCAGGAACTGGGAGAAGGAAAATTCCAGCCCTCGGTATCCCATCAAGGGATAGGAGACTGGGAAAAGCTCCACCAAACATTCCTGACACCATTCCCAGCTGCTCCAGAGGCACCGGGATCACCTCCAGATCCCTGCACCCCACACACAGCTCGGCACAGGCCTGTCCCAAAGATTCCTTCTGCCAGAGAAGGAATCCGAGGGCTGTGGATATGGGAAGTTTCTGGAAGAACGGAAGGTCCAGGGGTGTGTCCATCCTGATCATTCCCAAGGGAATGCTGACATCCCTCAAATTCATTGGAACCACCCTGATTACCCCCTCCTTCCATGTTCCCCCCACCATGGATTCGGAATTCCAGTCCAGTAAAATTCCTGCAAACAAGGAGCCAAATGAGGAAAAGGAGACCTGGCCATGGAGTGAGGATGATGGAGCCTCATGGAATTTTAGCTTTTCTTGGGAAGAGCCCGGCATGGATTTCTCTCCATCAGGAAAGCAAATCCAGGCCCTCATTCCCAACGTAGGGAATGAGGAGGAGTTTGGGGCTGTGCAGGTGAGGACAGGGAGAGAAAACACATGGAAGCTGGAAAAGGATGGATCCAACCAGATCCGGCCTCTCATCGGCACCGCTGTGTCCGTCCACCCTCACCGGATCCACCAGAGCACGGAAAAATCCCGGGATCTTCCCAGCGTGGCCACATTTTCCGTACCTGGATGGGAATCAGGGGCTCTTTGTCGTCGATGTCGATGAGGACGTCGTCCCTGGGCGTGAGGCTGATGTCATCTGCAACCGGAGCAGGGCGTGATCCCGGGATTTGGGAATCCCAGGGATGAGAAACCTTGGGATCGACCTTCAGGAGCGATCCCAGCCTCTCCCAGACCCCATCTCCATCATCCCAACCTGTCCCAGATCTTTCACATCGCCCAAAGTTCATACCCATGATCCCAACCCTATCCAGAGCCTCCGTACCACCCTAAGGTCATTCCCATGATCCCGACCTCATCCAGACATTTCACATCATTCAAAATTCATCTCCATGATCCCAATCCCATGATCCCAATCCCATCCGGATCCTTCACACCACCCAAAGCTCATCTCCATGATCCCAGCCTCATCCAGATTTTTCACAATCTCCAAAGTTCATATCCATGATCCCAATCCCACCCGGAGCTCCAAGGAGTCAGGAGAGGGACTTTGGACAAGGACATGGAGTGCCAGGACAAGAGGAAATGGATTAAACTGAAGGAGGGGAGATTTAGATGGGATATTGGGAAAAAATTCCTCCCTGTGAGGGTGGGGAGGGGCTGGTCTGGAATTCCCAGAGAAGCTGTGGCTGCCCCTGGATCCCTGGCAGTGTCCAAGGCCAGGTTGGACATTGGGGCTTGGATCCACCTGGGATAGTGGGAGCTGTCCCTGCCCATGGATGGGGTGGGAATGGGATGGGATTTTAAGGTCCCTTCCAACCCAAACCATTCCAGGTTTCTGGAGCTCCTCAGCTCTGGAGCCAGGCTGGGAGAGCTGGGAATGTTCCCCTGGAGAAGGGAAGGCTCCAGGGAGAGCTGCGAGCCCCTGGCAGGGCCTAAAGGGGCTCCAGGAGAGCTGGAGAGGGAGTGGGGACAAGGCCTGGAGGGACAGGAGCCAGGGAATGGCTTCCCACTGGGAAAGGGGAGCTTGGGCTGGGATCTTGGGAAGGAATTGCTGGCTGGGGGGGTGGGGAGGGGCTGGGCTGGAATTCCCAGAGCAGCTGTGGCTGTCCCTGGATCCCTGGCAGTGCCCAAGGCCAGGTTGGACATTGGGGCTTGGATCCCCCTGGGATAGTGGGAGGTGTCCCTGGGTGGAACTGGATGGGTTTGAAGATCCATTCCCACCCAACCCATTCCATGAGTCCACAAAGCAAACAAATCCCGATATTCCCACCTACCTGGCTGCTCCTGGGGTGCCCCCATGTCCTGCTGGAAGGGATCCCAGTAGAATTCCTGCAGGGAGCGGATCGTGCACTGTCCCACCACGGGCCGCCGGCCGAAGGGGCGGTTGTCGATGATCTTCAGGATGATGGGGGGGCTGTAGAGGCTCTCCTTGGGAAGACGCTGTGGGAAAAGGAAGGGAAGAGGGAATGAGGTTGGGAAGGGAGGGCAGAGGTTCTGCACCACCCCAAAAAACCAAAGGCAGGGTTAACTTCACCAGAAGATCCAATTTTATGGGATTTTGAGGTCCTTCACTACAAGATCCATTTTTACGGGACTTTGAGGTCCTTCACCATAAAATCCATTTTTATGGAACTTTGAGGTCCTTCATGACAAGATCCCATTTTATAGGATTTTAAGGTCCTTCACAGGATCCGTTTTTTTGGGACTTTGGGGTCCTTCACCACAAGATCCCATTTTATGGAACTTTGAGGTCCTTCACCATTAAATCCATTTCTCTGGGACCTCCAGGTCCTTCACCAGATCCACTTTTAGTGGATTTTAAGATCCTTCACCATAAAATGCATTTTTATGGCACTTTGAGGTCCTTCACCATAAAATGCATTTTTATGGAACTTTGAGGTCCTTCATGACAAGATCCCATTTTATAGGATTTTAAGCTCCTTCACTACAAGATCCATTTCTATGGGACTTCAAGGTCCTTCACCACAAGACCCATTTTTATGGGACTTTAAGGTCCTTCACCATAAAATCCATTTTTATGGGACCTCCAGGTCCTTCACCAGATCCAGTTTTAGTGGATTTTAAGATCCTTCACCACAAGATCCGTTTTTATGGGACTTTGAGGCTCTTCACCATAAAATTCATTTTTATGGAACTTTGAGGTCCTTCACCATAAAATCCATTTTTATGGAACTTTGAGGTCCTTCATGACAAGATCCCATTTTATAGGATTTTAAGGTCCTTCACAGGATCCGTTTTTTTGGGACTTTGGGGTCCTTCACCACAAGATCCCATTTTATGGAACTTTGAGGTCCTTCACCATAAAATCCATTTTTATGGAACTTTGAGGTCCTTCATGGCAAGATCCCATTTTATGGGATTTTAAGATCCTTCACCACAAGATCCATTTTTATGGGACTTCAAGGTCCCTCACCACAAGATCCATTTTTATGGAACTTTGAGGGTCTTTACCCTAAAATGCATTTTTATGGGACCTCCAGGTCCTTCACTACAAGATTCATTTTATGGGACTTTCAGGTCCTTCACCATAAAATTCGTTTTTATGGAACTTTGAGGTCCTTCATGACAAGATCCCATTTTATGGGATTTTAAGGTCCTTCACTACAAGACCCATTTTATGGGACTTCGAGGTCCTTCGCAAGATCCATTTTTATGGGACTTCGTGGTCCTTCACCACAAGATCCCATTTTATGGAACTTTAAGGTCCTTCACCGTAAAACCCATTTTTATAGGACTTTAGGGTCCTTCATCATCAAATCCATTTTTATGGGACCTCCAGGTCCTTCACCAGATCCACTTTTAGTGGATTTTAAGATCCTTCACCTCAAGATCCGTTTTTAAGGGACTTTGAGGCTCTTCACCCTCAAACACATTTTTATGGCACTTTGAGGTCCTTCACCATAAAATCCATTTTTATGGGACCCTCCCTCGACCCTGCACCCCCCTGGCCCCACCGGGACCTCACCACTTCCATGTAGAGCACGCAGACGTCGAAGTTGGGATTCTTCTTGACGTTCTTGATGACGCCGGACTGGACGCGCTGCCCGCCGCACTCCACCAGCAGGCTGGGCGAGGTCACGCTGGCCAGCTGGAAGCTCTTGAGGTTCCTCAGCCCCCAGGCCAGGATCTGTGGGATGAGAGGACAACAATTCCCGAGCCAAACTCCCGCTTCCAGGTTTCCATGGAGCTCCCCAGCAACGGAGGAGAGTCAGGAGCTTCGACAGTGTAGGACAGGCGGTGGTGGGAATTATGGAATCCTTGAGGTTGGAAAAGACCTCCGAGGTCATGGAGTTCAGTCTGTGACTGATCCGTGCCTCAACACCAGAAATTCCTTGGATACTGCCAGGGATGAGGATTCCAAACCTCCCTGAGCACTTCCAAACCTGCCCACCTTTTCCAGGAGGAAATTCCTCCTGATGTCCAACCTGAAGTTCATCCTTATCCCATCCCTTTTTCCCCTGGGAGCAGATCCCAACCCCTGCAGCTCCACCTTCCCTTCAGGGAGTTGCAGACAACCAGAAGGTCCCCCCTGGAGCCTCCTTTTCTCCGGAATCCAGCTTGGATCCCGTTCCCGGCTCTCATTCCCAGATCCCGTGGGATTCCTGGCTCACCTCGATGGCCGTGCGCTGCAGGACGGGTTTGATTCCCTGCGGGACCATGTAAATGTTGGGCTCCCGCTGGGGCGGCGGATAGGGAAGGTCGGAATCCGCGGACTGCAGGAGCGGAGAGGGAAAGGAAACATCAGGAAGCGCCAGGATGGGATAACAACCCCTTTTCCATATTGGATCCACCCGGAGTCTCCATCTCTGCCAAACTCATCTCTCCCAGGAAATCCAGGACAGCCGAAGGAGGGAGATGAGAAATGGTGGGATGGAGGTGCCGGAAAAGTGGGTTTATCCCTTTAATCCATCCTGGAGAAGATCCAGCATCCCTGAGCTTTTCCCAAAGGATCTGCCCTCCAAGGTTCTACGTTTTTTAGGGAATGACAGGATGAAATTGCCTCTATCCCATCCCGGGATCGCAGTGGGATGAGGAAAGGGATGAAGCAGCAGCAGGGTCATGGTTGGGAAATTCCCAAAAATTTAGTTGGAGCAGCACCATGGGATGGGAGATTGGCATCACCTCTGGATCTGGGAAAGGGCTGTGGCTCATCCCACAGTTCATGGATAATCCACAAATCCACGGGACAGGGCTCAGGTGAAACTACCTGAGAATTCCATCGGGATCATCCCAAATCTGGGTGGCAGCTGAGGAATTCCCAATTTGACTTCCCAGAGGAGGAAAGCAGGAACCAGGATTCCTCCCCTCTCCTTTTCCTGCATCTCCCAGAGTCCCCAGAAAGGAAAGCAAAACTTCTGGAAATCCATCCCAGGAGCATGGAATTCTCTCCAGGCTGGAATTTTATCGGATTCAATGAAGCGTGGGCGTGTTTTAATTCCGGGATTGGGTCAGGGGTTGTATCTCCAAGGGGATTTTCCACAGTGGCACATGGAGAATCATGGAATCATGGAATGGTTGGGGTTGGATCCTTACGGATCATCCAATTTCAATCCCCTTTCCCATCAAATTCCAAGCTTTAATTTTCCTTGGGAATTGCCAGTGGTTCCTGAGTCCAGCTGCTCGTCAGCCAAAGGTTTTTGGGAATTCCATTTGGGAGAAGGTGCCTGGGATTCCCACATGGAGCAGCCACTCCTCCATCCCATGATCTGCTTGCTCCCAGTGCTGGTTAGTGTTGGCAGGGAATGGGAATTTTATCCGGGATAACCCGAAGGAGATGGGAGAGCTGCAGAGAATTCCCACATTCCATGGGTTACCTCTGGAACCCTAATTCCCAAAAAAATTCATTTCAGGATGCTCGGGCCCAAAATCATGGAATGGTTTGGGTTGGAAGGGAGTTTAGTGATGAATCCTTCAGCAAATCCAACGGGAATTCCTTGGAAAAGAGCTCCTGCCCTGTCCATCCTCTCCAGGATCCACTTGGATTTGAACCCTGCATCATTCCAGGTTTTTTTAAGTCCTTCCTGCTGCTCTCCCGGTGGTTTTCCAGGCGTTCTCCTGGATTCCAGCGGAATGCCAGAAGATGGAATGTTCCACTGGATCGATGGGAATGAGCAGGGAATGCTGGGAATGAGGTGGGAGCAGGGAGGGATCAGGATGGGAGCGGGAAAAAGCAATTCCCAGACAAAGCCGGCTGGAGAGAGGAAAATCCATAAAAATCCTGCTGGGAGCAGGGATGGGTTGAACAAGGATAAATCAGAGGGAATCCGGGTGGAAAGAAGCTCTGGAGATCATGGAATCCAACTCAGATTTGGATCCAGGATGAGTGAAAATCAACATGAACGAGGCCAAAAAAAAAAGGGCTGGAAAAGATTCCCGCTTTAAACGGAAGCTGGGATGTGATCCAAAGATAAATCCCAGAGTTTGTTGGGAATTCAGCCCCAAAAGGCCATTCCCAAAAAAATAATGGAGAAGGAAGGAGCCAGCCTGGTCTCTCAGGAGCATCCAAGAGGCACCGGAGACTCCGGCTGGCACCAATCCTTGGGATGCAGCCTTAGGAATTTTGTTGGGATGGGGTTCCCACGATCCTGCTCTCCCTGAGAGGCTCTGCTGGGATTTTCTTGGATTCTGGGAATAGGGAAGGAAGGGAGGGGAGCGATACCCATTGGAGGAGCCCCTCGGAGAACAAGGCGGGAATGCAGAGCTGTGGAATGCCCCATCCCGGAATTCCGGCGGTGGGAAGAAATGGAGGAAAAAGAGGAGAGAGATGATTATGGACACACGGAACACCGGGATGAGCTCCCAAGGAAAGGCAGCCGGGTGGGAAAAAAAATCTTGGAAAAATGCATTTATCCCACCCAATCCAACCTTTCCTGGGAATGTTGCTCAGGTCTTTCCTAGCTCGTCTCCCGGATTTTGGGATTAACGGCTCTGAGGGCCACCACAACATTCCAGGAGTTCTTCCCTTTCCCTGCCAGGAGTTTTCCAGGATCCCAACTCTTGGTTCAGCCTGGGATCGGCTCCATGGGATGCACAAGAATAAAATCTTGGAAAGGTTGGGATCCTGGGTGTGGAATCAGAATCATGGCAATGATGGAATCATGGAAGAGTTTCCATGGGAAAGCTCATCCCATTCCATGGGCAAGGAATCTTTCACTATCCGAGGTTGCTCCAAGCCCCATCCAACCTATCCTGGAATTTTCTGGGGGACTGGGACATGAGAATTTCCTTGGGAACAACAGGAACCATCTGGCACATCCTCGATTCATGGCAAATTCCCTATGGAAAGTCAGGAATTGGGATTTCCCAAGGCCAGCCCAGCATTCCGGCTCCGGCATTCCTGGCTTGGAAGGATGGGACACCTCATTCCAGAGGGTAAATGGATCCCAACATTCCCAGCCATGGGGAAAAGCCCATCCTGTAGGGGGTCACTCATTTTCCCAAAATTCTGACGCTCCTGGCTTGATCCATCCGGGAAAAAGGGGATTTCTGAAGGAGACAAATTTGGA
>VWZQ01009105.1:0-99334 GCA_013397015.1 Myiagra hebetior
GCCTGTAGCATTGCATGGGGCTGGTGTTACTGAAGTGAGTGACCTGGCAGTTGTTTTGTTGAACTCCACACAACTGGACTCAGCCCACCCATCCAGCCTGTCCAGATCATCCTGCAGAGCCTGTCTGCCCTCCAAGAGATCAACACTCAAGTTCAACTTGGTGCCATTTGCAAACTGAGGGTGCCCTCAAGCCCTTGCCCAGAAGCATGTCCTTGTAAGTGTATTCATTGTATATTTCAGTGTACTGAAAGGGAAGGAGTAACTGTGCTCTACATGCACAGAAGGCTTCAAGGACAGAATCAACTGTGCCCCTTTCCAAAAAGTATGCACCAATTTGCAGATTAATCAATCTGTACATTTTCTTTTCCATCCAATGTTAAACCTGGGTGGTGCATGAGACATAGCAGCATGGTAACTGAGGCAGGAGAATTTTATTGTACTGGCTTGGATTCATACAGGTCCAATTTTCTTCACAGTAGCTAGCATGGGCAACATTTTGGATTTGTGCTGGAAACAGTGTTGATAACTCAGGGCTGTTTAAGTCACTGCTGAGAAGTGCTTATACAACAGCAAGGCCTTTTTTTCTTTCAACACCACCCCCCAGCGAGGAGGCTAAGGGTGCACAAAGGGTTGGGAGGGGATACAGCCAGAACAGATGACCCCATCTGAACAAAGGGACATTCCATACCATATGGCATCATGCTCAACATATAAATCTGGGGGAAGAAAAAGGAAGGGGTGATAGTGTTTGTCATCCCAAGTCATCATTATGTGTAATGAAGCCTTGGTTTCCTGGGGATGGCTGAACACCTGCCTGCCCATGGGAAGGTGTGAATGAATTCCTTGTTCTTTGCACGTGTGCACAGCTTTTGCTTTCCATATTAAACTGTCCTTGTCTCAACCCACAAGTTTTCTCACTTTTACCCTTCCAGTTCTCTCCCCATCCTGCTGGGGGGAGTGAGCAAGCAACTGTGTGGTGTTTAGCTACCTAGTGAGGTTAATCATGCCAATTATTAAAAAATTTCTAGTGTAATTTTTTTTCTCAGCTGATGAGAAGAAATACTAGTCCTGAAAATAATGCCAGAACTGAATACTAACTGAATTAACCTTAACAAAATATACACTTCATCAGGAAGTATCTTACACAAAATTAAAATCAGCTTTATTCTAAAACTAACATTTTGTGGTTTTCAACCTGCTCTATTTTGCTACAAATCATTTGTGAAATGTATGGATTTCTGAGAAAAGCAATGCCTTTCCTCACTGGTGCATATTCAAAGTTAATTAGAGCAAATATTTTGTAGCAGCCAATGTTTCAATTAGGACTTTATATTTTTAACTGGCTTGCCAATTTACCTTATTGCATTTTTCATTTGTAGTCACTGTTCAATTGATTTCCATTTCCATTTATTTTGCTTAAAAAATTCCACATTCATACAGTATATTGATATGGTTTCTTCTCCTTGCATCCAGCCTAAAGGCATTGAGAGCAACGCAGTCAACATTTTGAATTTATTTTTCACATCAGAAATTTAAGGATTGTTTCAGCAATTGATTAGATAGGAAATTCTGTTTATTGCAAAATCTCTTTTAAGGGAAAAATTCTGTTGCTTTGTAAAAAACATATATATAAGCATAAATTCCAGATTAACCCATACTAATACATAGTCTACCACTGTGACATGTAATAGTGGGTTTGTAATTATTCATATACCATGTAAGTTACTAGTAAAGCCAAGTGTTTTACTTTGAATCTACAATTGTTGCAATTATTGGATATTAGAATCTAAACACCACCAATAATATGATTTCTGCATCAAAAAAAAAAAAGGTGTTAGGACAGCACATTTTACAGATGCTTTGTTATAAATCTGTGTTAGCATTTTTGTGATTCCTCTGTGTAACAGGGGATATTCGTATCCACAAATTTTAAAAAGTTTACAAAAAAAGTGAATAAAGGAAAGGGAAGTATGTCATTATAATGTTCAGTCCCAGTCGTGTGATGTCCTAAAGGAGCTCTTACACAGAAGACAGAGGAAAGAGGCAGCACAGAGAATTGAAGAAAAGGCCAGCATGTTGTCAGATTTTAAAGACTTCTTTTCCTCCTGCCTGAGTTGCTTTAATCAGCAAAACATATGCCAGTATCATTATTAGGCAGCATCAGCAGGTCTTACAGCTATACAGAAGCTGGAGTAAATACAGCTACTATCTTAGGCTGGGGTTTGGGATTATCAAAAAATACCTGATTTTGTCCCTTTGCTGGATCATGTAGTTAAGTCTGTGACAAACCTGTTCAGTGCCAGAAGGCATCTTGTTTTCTAACTTCCTATAATGATGTGTAGCCATCAGCATCACCATCCAGAGGCCAAGAGAGCATCTGCCTTTTCTTAAAGGTCCTGTGGTGCATCAATCTGCTCTCCCTCTTCCTCTCTTTGGTTCTGTTAGGTACAGGGATCAGGATTCTGCAGCCAAGTTAAAGAGACTTTGGCCATGTGATCTGCAATCACCACAGTTCTTTTAGCTTGAGGTTTTTGGGTCATCCTAAAGGACTTTAAGGACAGGTTTTCCATGGATGATGCATCTTCTTTCTGGACTCGAAAAGAAGCTGAGTGCAATTGCATGAATAGGATATTTCAAAACCCTGTGAGGATGTCTAATCTGCTTCCTGTATAAAAAAGCTGAATGCTGTCATATCTTAAGAGATTAGTTTGGCCCCATCCAGTACTCTCTGCCTACCAGTGGAATTTATCTGGAGCCAGGCTATTTGATAATACATGGTCAATATTTTAAATAATTGATCAATATGTATGGGTGCAGATCAACATGCCCAGTTTTATTGATTATTTTATGCCTGGCCCTTCCCTCTGGTGCTGCTTTTTCTGATGATGACAGCTACAAGAATAGGTACTATGAAACAGATACGTATTTTTTCTTGGGCAACTATCATGTGGCAGCAGCTTTTGGTATTCAACAAACTTTCCCTGGATACCTCTTGTCTTTTTTTTCTGGTCTTTGAAGAGGGCATTTCTTCTAATCAGGACCATCCCTTGTACAATTAGGGGAGGGCTCGGTCCTTGGGGTTTTTACTCAACAGACCTTGCTTAAACAGCCACTTAGCATTTGTTCCTAAAGCAATATCTAGACTTTCATCCTGTTCTGTTGCTTGATTAAGAAATTAATTAACCTTTCTGTTTATCTCTCTACATCTCATTCATTTAGGTGTGATGAAGTACTTCTCACTCAAAGACAAAAAAACAATTTTGGTTTATTTCCACAGGTGTAGGAATTTTAAGATAGCTCTTTGGCCATGTGTTTCCCGCTAAAGGAAGAGTGGAAGCTCAATTCTCTGCCTTTGGTGATCTCTAAGACAATGCTCATCTATATCCAGATTATCTGTGAAACTTTAAAAGCCCCACAAAATTCCAATGGAAAGTCAGGAAGCATCCTATTGGGGCTTTTAGATTTGCCATGCCCAGTATCTGGATCCTGAAAATGCTTGTTGACCAGTTTTCCCACCGACATTTCAGTGGGCTCAGTTCCACTTAAAGGCTGTATGGGTATAATCATGGTCCATGAAAACAGGAATTCAAGATCCTCAGCTAGACTCTTTCTGGTAATGCAACTGCAAAGAATAAACAAATTCAGAGAATAAAGAAATGCTTTCCCAGAGATGGTGGACCCACACACAAATTAGTTCTTCAGCCCAGTCTTTCTTCTCTTCTTTGGTAGTTTGCACTGTTAATTTTTTTAGAAGGAGATAAAAGTGGCAGTCCATGTAAGCTGTGCACACAGCCACAGAGCAGTAGAACACAGTACACTTGGCTGTTTTATCTGCAGGAAAATGTTTCTTCTCTCAAGGGTCAAGACACAGATAAAACTACTGTAGAAATGTGTAATCTGTGTGTAACACTAGCTATTTGTAAGTAATGGTTCATTCTAGATTTATTGCATCCTGAAAATGATACTCTGCTATTAAACTCAGATTTCTCAGAGGCTCAGGCTTGCTTGCCATGAATGGTTTGGGTATATTCACAGGGGTCTGCTTTTCCTGAACTTGGATATGTACATGCCCTGCTAAGATACACGATAAAGAAACTAAACTCCTTTTGACATGAATCTCTGCTAGTGCTCCACAGGAGCTACAAAATAGAACAAAAGAATGTATTATGCCATTATATTCAAACACTAACACAACACTATAGCACTGGGGTTTAATGCAAAAGGCAGATGGATTGCTTAAAGGATTTCATAGACATAGACTACTAAAATGCACCATTTGAAATTGCTTATTAAACTATGTTTGAGTAAGGTGCTTTTTAGCAATATAACTGCACTCAAGATAAATTAATCTGTCTCTAATTCTGACGTAACTTTCTGTTTCTAAGCATCTGTATTGCTGCCTTTCCTACACATACTGGTCAAGTAATGTCATAGTCTGAACATTGGAATCTCAGTCCTAAGGCCATTCTCAACCAATGGCCTTTCCCCCATAATCTTCCCTTTTGATTTAAAAGCATACTCATGGCAACATATTTCTTTAGATGTCTTTCTTTTTATGAATCTGAATTGCTAGTATTAGTCTGGTAGAACTTAACAAGCTGATATAGCAGTTCCATAATTACCAGCTACTCTTATAAAGCAGTGAATTTTGTCACTCTTGTTGTTAATTTACTAGTGTGATATGGGAAGTCTACATGTGGTGGACAGACATTGCTGCTGTTAGCTGTCTGCCTTGGCACTCTGTCACAGTTGCCAAGACATAATAGAGACATGAGCTGTGGCCTCTGCAGCTCCCAGCCTGGTGTCTTGGTGTAGCATAACCAGCAGCACTAGTGGGGTGTGACTGCCTGGGGCTGGCACACAAGTTCCTGTCAGCTGACTGGTGGGAAGTTGCAATTGCTGTGAGAGCAGCAAAAGGAAAAATTGATGCTTGCAGTGCCTGAATTTTTCTCTGCTAGTTTTGCCATTGAATATTAGATTTATCATATCTAAAATGCTGAAAAGAGGCTTCCTGTTTTACCACAGTTTGCATTGTATCAGGTGTTGTACAGAAAATTCTGCTACAATGAATTGAGGTTTTGATCTGTTTTTTCTAGAAAATAAAAAATTAAAAAAAGAAATCCAAACCCAAGCAACTGTATAATGAAGTGCTTTGATAATATATTACATCAAAAAATGACTTAATCACAGTAATGCTGATTACTGCCATCCCACCACCCACTGGTTTCCTTTACATGTGTTTATTCTATAAAGCTGCCATTCTCTCTCTTAAATAGAAATATCTCAGTTTTACTCCCCATCAGGATCTGAGTATTCCACCTCACGGTTCCAGGTTATACGTTCTCCCTCTCTTTTGAAAGTGGTGTCTTATCTGGCAAGAGAAGAGCTTGATGTTATCTCCTATTTAGCCAACACATGATCAGCTAAATATGCCTGTTCATGTGTATCTTCTGTCCAAAGCATAGTGAACATTTCCAGCTCAAGGTAGTACAGTACTATAAATAAATCCCAAAATTAAATTATTTGTAATTTCTTCAGGCTAACTCACTTTGAATATTTTAATATTAGGCTAGACAGAGATAGAGAGAAAATGGATACATTTTAGGTCTCAGTGGTAAAAGATGATTTTCAGATTTTAAAAACAAAAGAGGTGCTGGAAGTGAGAACTTTGGAAATAGTGTACATACTGAGGCTCTAGTGCCTTATAAATAGAGTTTGAAGTATCAGACCCTGAAAGCAGAAAAAAAAAAGCAAAGAACATGTGTGTTGAAATGAACAAAATCTAGGATACCTTTTCTTACAACTTGCTATTTCTTGTAGCTGTGAATATGTGGCATTTTCCAAGGAATCATTATTCTTCTGCTTTTCATGGGTAAGAGAGAAATGTGCATAGTTGATCTTTCTATATATACCACACCGTTTCTATCATTTTGAATTCATGTCACCAAATTTTTCTTCTTTTTAACACCTTTTTCCATTTGAAATTTATGCACAGCTTGGTAGAACATTTTCCTGCATAAATTTACTTTTGTAATAAGGTATACAGATCATTTATGATCTAGACAGAACAATATTTCATACGGATTTTTTTAACCATCCATTTTCTGATTTTTTACTTTTTCACAAGTCCTATGTCTCTCTTCCATTAAATACTGTGCTTCATTTGACCCTGCTGCTAAGCTTTTCCATTTCCTTGTGACATCAACCATGATCTCAGCCTTTGCTGTATATGAACTATATCGCCCAAGCTAAGAGCCATGCTGAGAATTTGATGGAGTGGAAAGAGTAAAGGACTGAACTGTGTGTCTGAAGCATGTTTGACCTGGTGGAAACACCAGAAATAATCGCTTTTAGGTGCACTGTCCTCATGCCTCTGGCAGCTGGTGATGTTCTGTTCTGTTGCTGGAACTCCTGGAGTTCTTCATAACCAAGTCCTTCACCTTCCATCACCTTCAACTTTACCATCTGCATTGTCCTGGGCCTCACTTCCCCATCCAAAAAAATAGTATATGAAAGCTATCTCTCAAGTCTAACTGGAATAAGGGGTGCAGGTGGTGGTGGGGGTTCTGTGCCTTTTTTTTGGTTTTACTTTTATTTTTTTATTAGAAAGATCTTGAAATTAATTTCAGAGAGATTGAATGGACATGTTAGCTGCACAAAAATAGGTTAGACAATTCAAATATGCTGTTGGCTATATCTGGATAGGATAAATGCTTGATTGAACTTTCATACAATGTGGGTAGTCATGCTGGCTGATGGAGAACTTCTCCTGAGGTGATAGACATGGTTTGAGTTAGATGGAGCTGTAGCAATATCTGAAAATGTCTAGTTCTTCAATTTCCATTAATATTTATGTGTCTAATAGAAAGAAAGATCAATAGCTTTTTCTCAGAAGGCATCCACTATAGAACTAAAATTAATTACTGAAAATAAAATAGTTACAGACAATCTTATTTGTGTTCTGGGCAGCTAATTAGAAAGATCAAGATATAGGTCAACAATGTTTCTTGATTCTGCATTTACTTTAAAGGCTCTGACTGCAGCTCACAGATATATGAGATATATTTTAACTACTAGTTAAAATATCTTATTCTGCACTTTATCATTACTTTTTTTTTACTTTAGCCATTTCCCCTCCCTTCCTCTCTCTCTCCTTTCTCCTCTCCTTCCTTCTTCAGTTCCTCCCTTTTCTCCACTCTCCCTCCCTCTTTCCCTTCCCTCATTCATTCCTACCCTTAATTTTTTAATGTATTTTCCCATAGATATTTAATTTATGCCCTTTCGGTGTACTGTATTTGCTTGATCAATAAATGGTCTATCTTTCCTTCTGTTTGTGGGGATGGGGGGAAAAAAGAAATGAGTGCCTGCTCAATTGGAGAATATAGAACTTCAAAGGACTTTCGATTGCTTTTGCCGTTGGCAGTAATCACATTTCCAAATAAAAGCTCCCTGAAAAACAACTTACTAATGTTAAGTAGTCTGTACATTGACCTCCAATATCTTTAGATCTACATATATCAATAACAAATCACAAAGAAACCAAGATGGAAGCATTTTCCCTTCAGGAAAGAAAGGAGATAATGATTTGTCTGTAAAATTTATTTATCAGACCTAACCATCCCAGTAAATTTATCTTTCCTTCAGAGGAATTGTCAATTTTAGTTGGATAATTTGAGACATCGCTGAGAGATATTCTACCTTGTTTTTTCACTACAATGCAAAATAACTACTTCTCATAACACAAGTGAGGGAAATATAGAAGTAAAGCAGACAGAGACTTCTCGCCTGATATTTAAATCTGAAAATCATCATTACTTGGGGATTTATTTTTAACAGAAATAAGGAGATTTTGTGGAAGATTGTTCCACAAAAAAGCCTTGTTGTTCCAGAAAAAGCCTTGACATATTAATAGGAGATTTAAAATCTAGATTTTAGTAGGAAGCACTTTTTTTCAGCTGGTCCTGATAGCCTCCAAAACTTTGACCTGATACATGATATACATTGAAACTTAAACAATATTGTAAACTATACATAAAAAATCATCATGACAAGGAGCAGGAAATTAAACTGATATTTTTAGGACTTACATGCATTTCAACACCTTACCCTTAATTGAGTTGGTGGACACTGAAAAGAAAAAGTTGTGTCTTTTCTGAAAGAGAAATACACACATGTCTACTGTACTACTTGTGTGATTCCATCTGTTTCTTACCCTTTGCCAGCAAACTCTTGAATATATAAGGTAATAGGACATGAATTACTGAAGAGCAGGAAGCAATGGATGGAACAACAGCAGAATTGCTGGGTTATTGATACAGCTTTGCCACTTATTTTTTATAGACTTTTTTAGAAGCCACTTTAAAACTACTGCCCCAAGTTTATTTATCTACAAAATAAGACTAATTGTTCTTTAAATAATTCCCATAGGTCTCCGTGTTATTTTCAAACTGTTTTCATTATTGATTATCTTACATAAATGATAGAAGTGACAATTTATTTTTAATAACCTGTGGAATATGTAGTTGGTTTTCACTCTGTTGTGTGTGTATTTTTAGTTGAAATTGATATCTTTTTGAGACATGATGTTAAAATAATAACTGCTGAAGTCTACATAAGGAAAAACAGTAGGATTTTACAAGCTGGCAAATGATTTATCAAAATCTAAGCATTTGTTCTAATTGACTACCAAATGTTCTTGTGGTTACTTAATATATTTTATCCAGTTAAAAATTGGCATCATGGTGTTCTGCAATTTATTGCAACATAAAAAAAATCATTTAATATAAACTTTTTCTGTTACAGAGACAGACAACATTTCATACACTAGCAACTAAAATGTTGCTTTAAAAAGTAAATAATGAGATTCAAAGCAGCTAAGGCCAAAAATTAAAATCAGCATTTCCTAAAGTTGTGATAGAAATTTTCAATATTTTCTAAGCTACCATCCCAAATACAAAAGACAGGTCACCATGAGCTTGTACAGTGGCAGTTTTAAGCTTGACATTTTGGAGAGTTGGGTTCCAAAAGGTTTTGACTCAAAGTCAAACACAAACTTTTTCTGGATTACTGTAGCCCAAAAATTGTTCCTAAAATTTGAAAGGCTTGAAGGAATTGTAAAGTCAAAGTGTCTCATTAACCTCTACAAGTTTATATACATTTTTCACAAGTGTTTTCCCTAGTGTCAAGTGAAATTCAGTGTAATATTATCTTACAGATAAAAGCTTCATGGAAGAGAATCCATTAATACTAACGTACAGGAAAAACTCCCAACTCCCTGCTTGCCCACCCTGGTCATGCTGCTTCTAGTCATTCTCACTGCCCCAGGGCTGCCCTGTTGAGTGTGGGGATTGGCCACTATTATTCCTGGCCCAGCCATGCTTCATCAGCTACAAGTTCCCAGCTCCTGGCAGGTCTCAGAGCTTCCCTGGGGTATCCCTGGCTCAAGACCCCACCCCGTACACTGCAACCCTCCACAGCACAGATGGAACGCACGTGCACCAGAGATGATCGCCTTGGCAAGGGACGCAACCTCAACTGCAGCCTTTTAGAATGGAAATTAGGAATAATTTCTTCACAAAAAGGATGATTGGGCATTGGAATGGGCTGCCTGGGGAGGTGATGGAGTCACTGTCCCTGCAAGTGTTTAAGAAAAGACTGGATGTGACACAGAGTGCTGTGGTCTAGTTGACAAAGGTGGTGTTCGAGCATAGGTTGGACTCAACCATCTCAAAGGTCTTTTCCATTCTAACTGATTCTGTGATTCTGTGATTCCTTACTTTACATTAACTATGATTATTGCCCTGTTTTAGTTGTGCTGTTACGAATCATAAATAATGCCTTTTAGCTTCATACTAACGCTTGCAATTTGAATTTAATAAATATAAATCCCTTTCAAACAGTTAGGCATCTGATGCTAGGTTTTGTGCAGCCATATCACCGGGTGATTTAAACTACAAGTAAAGAAATGCCTATTGTATAATTGTTGAATTGAATGACTTCCAAATTTACATTATAAAATTTTTTTAAGTTAAGATGATTTTGTGCTCTCAGATTTGTTTCTAATCAGTTATTTTTAAAGAAAAAGAGAAATATTTTTTGAATCATGAATAAAAGTCAATAGGTATCCCAGGCTGTGCACAAAAATACATTTAAAAGGCAGAGAATTACTTTATCTTCTAAAAACAAGAGAAACTGTTTAAATGTCCCAAAGACAAAGGAAAAATCACTTTTTTTTAAATTTCCTCTAAGAAAATTCTTATGAGAAAACACTGACATTATAAAAGCATTGATTTCTATTTGAGGAACTCTGGTTTTGATTTTACTTTTTTGAGAGACAGGGAAGAAAATAAATGTTCATTTATATTAATCAGAAAACATTAATACATAAATTTTACTCTCACTGTTGTTTCAAATGGAAGTACAGCTGCACTTAATGCAAATTCACATTTATACCCTAAGAATTCTGTATTAACAAATCTACTTGAAGGTTCGAGTACTGCAAAATTGCTACTTTGGTCATTTTTTTACAGANAATCCTCTAATTTTAATTGATGGTGTGCTAGAGGCAGATAAATATCTCCCTATAATGTCTATGGAAGTTGGGAAAGCAATTTTATATCCAGAATATATATTTTAAGTATCAAAACCAGAGTGGATATCATATTTTTTTAAAATCTTCTTAAATATATTAATTAACTTTATGGTTTTTTCCCCTTGGTAAAATAGATTGTAGTTTGATTATCTGAGAATATCAACATATATATCTGTATCATCTTTACTGATATTTTAAAGCATCTTTGCCAAAAGGTTAATTATATTCTGAGAGCTTTTTAATATTTCTGCTACTTTTATTGTTGAACAGAATGCTACTTGAAATAGTCTCCCTAAAACTGTGGAATTGTCACATAACAAAAGAACTTTGTTATTTTCAATGAAACCAAAGTTATTATGTAATCTATTGTGTAGACATAATTCACACACTTTAATGGCTGTTAAATTTGGAGAAGAATCTGCATAGCTCTTCTTGATTGAACACAAATCTACTTTTATTTACATTTGTTAAGCACAGCTTTTTCTGCAGCAATATACATGTAAAGTTTGTCTCAAACTTGATAATTACAAATCTTACCTATTTTTCTGTCAGCACAATAGTGTGTTTTCTCTACTATCAGGATATGAAACATACTCAGATAAAAGAAAATCGCCCCAAAAATATTTTCTTTCTTGTAGAAGAGCAACTTGAAACACAAAGTTTAAGTGACAAGGATAAGAGTAGGAAGAACAAGGATAAGAGTAGGAAGAACAACGAAAATCAATGTGCACTAGGGGAGAAATAAAAAGTACAGGTTCAAACCACTTTTTTCTTTTCTGGTTTGGTCCCTGGTGTGACTTCAAAGAAACTATTTAGAGTTCAACTTTTAGAATTCTTCTTTAAATTTTGGTGTCCATATTGAGACATATTGCTCATAGTTATTGAAAATAAAGCATTATGTGTTTCAAAAGCAGTGCTGAGTTGAAGTGTGAAGTCCTTTGAAAATACTCTGTTTACTTTGATGCATTAGGCTTAACGTAATTTGCCTTACTGAAAAATAATTCAAATTTATGCTTCCCTTTATCAATAAATAACCACTGAATTTCAATCAAAGATTTGTGGTAATTCTTCAACGGAAGTCAAGGAAAAAACAAGGAAGGCATGTTTCTGTATAATGAGAAATGTGTATCAGATCAGAATTCAAGAAGGCTAGTGTAAATTCTGCATGTCTGTTTGTATGTATCACTGCACAAGACTGCCTGGAGGGCAATTGCCCCAAATAGATCACACTAAAGACAGTGAAATCATCATTAAACAGTAACTTGGAAATTACGAAGAAACTTCTTTATTAAAAAAAAGACACATTTGGAAAAGAAGTATAAAAATTTGTGTTAAGGAATAGAGTCCTCAGAGTGGAAACAGCACTGGCCAAAACTTGGTATGATGCTGCCAGAAGACCCCACATTACTCTGCCTTAGCCAGAGAGAGACAACTTCCCATGAGATGCCAAAAGTGGCCACAAAAGCTGCACTCTGCTACTTACTTTTCACACTCCCTTCTTCAAGTGTGCTGTTCCATGGCCACTGCCACCAAGCGTGTCACCAACCATCACATTCCCAACAAATTCTTCCTTTCTAGGTGTCATGGAGTTATCCCTGGTGCTCTCAGTTTCCTTGATTGAATTCTACCATGTGTTCCCTTTAGGACATGTTGGAAGGATTAAAACACCCCGGAAGAATCAGAGTTATAGGTGATCCTTGAAACACCAGTGAAGAGAAGGAAAAACAAACAAAGAAATAGCTGGCTTCTCTTAAAGATGTAATGACTAGAATTCCTTTGGATTAATTTCCTGATCTGAACACTTACCTATTTTCTGCTCCATTAAATCTCCGGTATTTGGAGCAGAGATTTGGACATTGGTTTCTAAGAATGCTGTGACAAAATGTCTAAATCTTCCCTTCTTTTTTAACCAGCTTTCTTCTGATATCCCATAGCAAAAGTCAAGGCACTCTCACAGACACCTCAACTAAGACATGTTACACTTTCATCCTTTAAGGGCAAAGCCTATGATGGCTCCCAAGAGGTTGTACAGGGAGAACATCCTGGAAGGGATGGCTATTTAAACTGTGAACAGGTTATCTGGGCACCTCCAGGCATAGCAAACCATCCGGCTGAAATAGCAGTCAGTTCTGTGACTGTGAGCATAATATGGGACAAGAATAAACTGAAGCTTAG
The DNA here is from genome assembly GCA_013397015.1 of Myiagra hebetior. NCBI lineage: Eukaryota > Metazoa > Chordata > Aves > Passeriformes > Monarchidae > Myiagra > Myiagra hebetior. The sequence goes on from VWZQ01009105.1 coordinate 12,767, forward strand.
CAGAAAAGCTTTAATACAGTAAGAGACTGCTCTTAAGACAGAATAGGAACAGAAGGGACAAGTGGGAATTAGTCTGAGGAGAAGTGTAGAAGTTATTTTGCTATTGTAGTTTACTTGTATCATATCTCTTGTCTCACGCCTTCTTTTTTATCATTCTGTTTCCTGTACCAGTACTTGGAAACCATTCTCAGCTGTTACCACTGAGTGACTGATCTTTATGGAAGTTTTGTTGGCTGACTTTTCAGGGGGAGTGACTCCTTGCTGTGCTGTATAATGCAGGGTGATGGCTCTTGAGAAATGAGAAAAATCTAATGATTCTCCTTGGAAAGTAGTGAAAAGCTTAGTTCCTGAGAAAATGAAACTATAGCAGTTTAAAAATTAAAAACAAGACTGTGGGAGGACTTGAACTCCAGTGGGACCAGAATGTGAGCATTTGGGGACAAAAGGATTACCAAACTTTTCCAAATGTTCTCCTAATATTCTCACAGCTCACTATTGCCAACTACCGTCTTTCTCAATATCAGAGCAATAAGACAGCTGAAATTTTAAAAGTTAAATTCAGGTGGTCTTACCTTAAATGGAACCCCCCTTTTTATTTTCTTCTTTCCATGTCAGAAAGGGAATCTCCTGCTCCTGCTGGCTCAGATTCTCTGGAGTAACAGATGCCTTTTAATATGAAGTGCTAAACCTGGAAAAACAAGGGGTCTCCAAACATTGTAGTATACACTTGCTTCAATAAAAAGAAGATTCCAGTTTGTATTGTGCCTTTTCTGTCGTCCAAAATACATTAATTTCTCACTTTTCAGAAACTGCATTGCTTTGACCTGCCACAGTTGCAGAAGACAATTGATGTCCCCTGAAGGAAAAAGGTCTCACTGCAGGGATTTCCACCTTTTCTAAATCTACACTGAAGATGGAGTGTACCTGCCATGCTCATTATTAATATTTTTGGAGTAGAAATTGAGACATTCTGAGAAAGAAGCATATATTCTTTAAGTACATAGATGGCCTTTTGTAAAACTGGCTTGCATTAGCAACTGCTTTGAAAACACAAAGACTCTTCATGTGATTCTACCTAGTGAGAGAAAAAATAAAATTTTGATTAAAAAAAAATTGTACAGAGGGTATAAAATGCAGAAAAGCAGATGTCAAATAATTGAGGAATAAATGAGAACAGAAAGACAATGGCTACCCTTTCAAGGAATGTCTGTGACCAAAGGAAGTAGACACCGTGGTTTGTGTTTAGACTGCTGTTTGCCCTATGAGGAAAGTGATCCTTCAGTTTGTTGTACGACTGAACCCCTGAGGCACTCCTGCAGTCAGTCTTCAGAATGACTTAGTTGATATCCACATGTAAGGGAAGGGGGAAAGGCACTGTTCACTCGGTCACTTCTGACTGTGTCTACAAAGGCAGTACCTCTGATGTATTTCTGAATTATTTTTTTTGTCTGCAGTATACCACCTTTGAGCATAGCACTGAGGCATCTGTGGAGAAGTTGCTCTGGTTTATCAGCAAAGGGAAGAAGGCAGGGCCAGAAAATAAATGCCTTTCCACATCTATTTATGTGCATCCAGTTGGCAAAAAAAAGAGATGCTTAACTAGTGTTTCAAAAAGAGCTTGTAATAGATGAACTCATACTGGCTGGAAATGTATCTTAGTAACAATAAATTATTTTATTATATACAGAAAGATTGGGAGAAAGGACATAGAGCAATATTCCTCAAAGACATGTTCGTTAGTGACTCCTTGACTCAGTCTAACTCACTGGGAGCTGGAACAACTTGCTAGCACAATTATTATTCGAGATTTTAGGTGTTGTCGTGATGTTATGAAATGTTGAATTTTTTTATTGCAAGCTTAAAATTTACATGTTTTAAAGTGCTTTTTAAGTAAGAAAATAGAAATCTAGAGAACTAATTGAACGCTTTATACAGATATTCTTGTTTTAATATCATATCCCACAATGACTAAAAAATGTTCTTTTTCATCTTCATCTCAATAATGGTATGAAAGGCCTGTTGCTTAAGCCAACATGAAAACTCTTTGCCCTTGGAGATGCATATTGATGAATATAACAGCTCTATTTCTTCAAAAGATAAGAAACATGCTATTGTGCTGCATTTTAATGGTGTGAAATATGAGGTGTTCACCCTGGAATTGATTGCTGTGGATTGGATTTAGATATCCTGGATAGAAGGTGATTTGAAAGTTAGATTAATTAAATGGACCCATAGTTTGTCACCAAAGTTTGATTTTTTTATTAAATTGGTTTTCTCCTGCCTTCTTTAGAGTTTTATTTCCAAACCATGCCTACTCATTAAAAAAACGATGATATAATATTGTCCCACCTTTATTCTTTTGTTGAAAATGTTTTCAGTGAATGAAGAGGTTTCTAATAATTTTAAGCCTTAGTAAATTCATTATATTTCCTAATCAGAAGAGCACTGGTTGTGGACTTGATAATTTTGTTTCTAGTTTTACAACTTGCCTGCCACTTAATCTTAACCACGGTCTTTTCATTTGTCTGTCCTTCTGCCTTTGAAGTGGAAATAATGACACTGAGAATCTTTAGAAAATGTTGTGGCATATACTGATAAGAAGAAATCTGGTAGAGTTAGGCAGTATTTTTAAACATAATGCCATCAGATCCCAGCCTGCACAACTAAACCTCTGTGTTTCATCTTTGATGCAAGACTAAGAATTTATCAGCACCACAGGAGTCTGGCTCTTTGTAGTACTGTTCTCATCCAGAGAGTTGTTAACAGTAAAAGACTGAGAAAATAAGTGCTCAAATTTTATTCATATTTTTACCCTTTATTTTATACTTTTCCTCTGGGATACTAAGAAAGCATTGTACACCAGACTTGCATCTTCAGAAACTAAATAGCCAAAGTCTTGGACTAATTGCAACAGAAAAATGAAGTTTAAGCTTGGCAATTTAAGCTGCTAAAATGTGTACTTTAGGAAGAATATGCATAATATGCATAATACTAATGCATATTAATAGCAACGTAAAAGTATGCATTAAAATATGCATGAAACCCTTTCTTTAATGCCTCCCAGCAACTTTTATGGAATAAAGACAAATAAGAACAGATGGTTGCTAGCAGTTGTTATCAGATTTGACATTAGGTGTACAGAAACCTGATTACATGGTCCAACTGTAGGTTATTATTTTTTCTGTCTTTTGTTCTGAGTTTTTTTCTTAACCATCATGTTACATATTTGTCCAAGGAACAGTATTGGAACAAAGGGCATATGGCATGAATCACCCTATAGAATGAACAGTGCTGAGAAAGTTTGTGAGTTGATATAAGACCGTTTAGTACAGAAAAAAAAGGAAAAAAACCTAANAAAGAACCCCTCAAACTGTTACTTGCTATCATCTAATTGATACTTATAATCAGCTGTCTGAGATCCAACCAGTTCCAAAAAATGGCAGCCCCAACAAAATTCTACTCCCATCTTTTATTGCCAGGCATGATATCATATGGTATGGAATATGGTCAGTTGGTGTCAGCTGCCCAGTGCTGTCGCCTCCCAGCTCCTTGTGCACCCCCAGACCCCTCATTGGTGGAGTGCGGTGAGGAGCAGAAAAAGCCATTACTCTGAATATGTCCTTCTCAGCAGTGACTAAAACGTCCCTGTGATTTCAATGTTGTTTCCATCATACATCCAAAATATTTCTCCATAAAACTACCATGAAGAAAACTACCTCTAGCACATCTGAACCAACACAAAGTGACTTGTTTCCTTGGTGTTTGCCTTATAGGAAAGAAACAAACATTTGCCTCCAAAAGAAAGTAAAGAAGTGAACAGGAGAGAAAGAACTGAATACAAAATATAAATGCAAGGAATTTGTATTCTATCTTCCCCTTCAATTATTGCTGTCATGCACATTTGCACAAAAACTCAAGCTCTCTCCCCTCTCTTTGCTGATAGTACAGGCCATGAAAAGGCTGTCTTTATATTTCTCCAGCTAAATTTCCAGCACAAGAATGCAAGGACATAGCAATAACCAAGAGCAAAGTAGTTGACATGGCAACAGCAAATAGCCAGATCTTGTGCAGTCTCTCAAAATGGAAAAGTTTGATTTTCATCAGTAGGGGAAGAAGGAAAAAATATATCTAATTTTAGATATATTATTGTATTTTAATACAAAAGATTGAATTGCCTCATGGCCTGTTTCACAATTGGCAGTGAAATAATAATGAAGAGTAGCGTTAGCGTTGTAAATGAGAAATTATTTACTTAGAGGGCTATATTCATTACCATGGTTTGCTGTTGACCTTGGTATTTGAGATATAGATTTGCCTTAATCTCTAAGGATATATTGAAAGGCTATGACAGGTGAAGGTATTAGTCTTCTGTGCAGCCTCAAAACAACACTTACTGGACCATTCTGTGCACTTTTCTTTCAGTAATGCATTATGGATTAAAAAATACCTTGCAAATATGAAAAAATATTGTTTAATTCCTTTCCTGTCTGTGTGTAAAATTTGAAAGTCTACTCCTAAATAATGTATACGTATTTTACTGTATTAAAACAAACTTCCTTTGACATAAATGATAGAATAATCTTACAACACACTTAGAATTAAATTAATTTTCATCTCTTTTCATGATTGAAAGTGTTTTAACTCATACAATGTCTCCTTTTTATTTAACTCATCTACAAATGAAAATATAATGAAAATAATATTTTAATATCCCAAGGAAATCATTGCCTACTCCAGGTTCTGATGCTCACATTGTGTCGTACTTTGCTTTCATCTTGATCTAAGTCCCACGGAAAGTAGTAGGATACAGTGGAGTAAGTGTTTGCTAAATAGTTCTACTGATTCTTGAAAAGTTGAAGTACATCATTAGTGAAAACAATATCTTAGACTGACTTCTGAATTTAAATAATGTTATGGTGGGTAAAAAGCCTGCAAGGGACATACAAATGCATTAATCTTCCTGTTTTCGTGGTACCACTACATTTTAGTTATATTTTTTAATTGTTGAATGAAACTAAGTCCTTGCCCATTGTTCTACCTTTTTCTACTCAGGGAAATTGTTCTAGCCCTAGTTTGCTCTTTCTTTTAATCAGGGGCTGTTGGGGTTTACTCGCCTCATTTTTTTATGAAGTAAGTTTGCCATTATGTCTAATTGCACTTTAAAACTGGCTTTGAGAAACCTAACATGCACTCTAGAACAGACTGAAGTATCAGAAGAAGTGTGTTATGCAAAAACATGGCAGATAACAGTTTTGCATTTTTGCAATACAGTGAATAAATACTAAAAATTTCAAACCATCTGAACGAAACATAATTTCAGGAAGACTAGCAACCCATGGATTTTCCACTGCTGTCACTACTACATGCTTTGTTAATTTCTCTTTCTCCTGACAAGACTGATTTCTGTACAGGTATTGGGAGACCCAATATGTCCTGAATAGAATATCTGCCCCTGACTATATAACGTAAATTCATTTTGAATGAGAAATATCACAAATGAGGAGAGATCATACTCACTGAACAATAATCTGCTACATTTCAGCAGAGACATTTGTCCATTTCCGTGTATGGATGAACTCTGTTTTGCCCATCTTTGAATGTTTATAGGAGTGCAAGCTTCTGAATGTGTAGGACCCGTACCTTCATGAAAATTATATTTGTTGGCAGAGATAGCAGCGGACCTTTCGAAAATGAAACTCTGGTTGTCCATTTTTAACCTTACTAGACAAATTTTTACCTGACATCTAATAGTCATTTAGTATTTCTTATACTGTATATATAAATACAAATATCTATATAAATAATTCTAGTTATGCATGTGTATATAATTATGTAGATATATGAAGTACATGTAACATTTGGCATTTATATTCACTGTTCTACTTCCTGGTGCACAAAAACTAAGTGGGCTTTGGGAAGGGAACAGGTATTGACTGCCAGTTCTTCTACCACATCAGTATAAACCATGCTTGGCTAGAACCAAAAATTCTTACCTGCACCTTTCTCTCCTGTCCTTCCTTCCCTTCTCCTCCCTTCCTATCTCTTCCCCTTTTCATCTTGTTGATAAATTAATACTTCATTCTTCCCTGAGAAGCTAATTTTATTAAAGCAGATATTTTGTCATTCAAGATAAAGTAAATCTGTGCAGTTCATTTAGGTCTGATATCTAAACTGAAAAATTATTTTAAAATGCTTTTAGAAATGGCCTAAATAATTCTCAGTAATATCTAATGATAGTACTGAAATTGATACAAAATAGGGCAAAAATTACTAAAAGTAAGATTTAAAAAGAAACATCTGTCCATGGTGGTCCTTTCTCATCCTCCAACGACATTCTGTGATGTAGGAAATTTTTAGTTCATCAAGAAGGTACCACTGATTCATCTCTTCTTCAGAAAATCCTTGAAAGAAACTACTGTCTTATGAATTTGGCTAGCTCCAACTCTTATCTGAAAGAGAATATCTCCATCAGAACTTGATGCTGCTACTTTTTACTTCTTACTAAGGATTAAAGGGTCATCTTCACTCATCTTCAGTTATAGCAGTCACTGGCACCTGAAGTCTAGGAGCTACTACTAGCATTAAAAAGACATCCTGGTAGCTTACTATTTATAAAATTAAACAGATGAGATAATAATTCTTTATCTTCATAATCGTTTATCATCATAATCTAGGATTTGCAGAAAGTTCACACAACAATGAAGATCTTAATATCTTTTACATGGTCTTTGGAGGACAAGTTGATTCTTACCTGGGTTATAATTGTACACCCAGAGAAAATGGCACTTTTGTGCAACATCTTCATTCCTATTTAATATATTTCAATTGAAAGTCCTGCCTGTAAGGAGATACACATGGATCTGTCATAACTCCAAGAGTGCACAGTATCTATAAAGGCCATCCTGAGGATTGTGAAATTCTATGTACTTTTATGACAACAAAAAAAAAGTTGAACCAGCCTTTATATAGTCCCGATTGCAATTGTTTGAAAATGGGAGTGCAAAGTAATTCTGTGGAAGAAGAAAATCTTGTAAGATGCCTGGATACCACAATGATAAGATACCACCTCCCAGTTTGTTAAAATTATTTTAAGCCACATTTTCTGTCTGGTCCCTTAGAACCATGACTCTGACATTACCTGTGAGATCATTTTCTCTTCTGTCTCTTCAAGACAGCTTCACTCTTTTCCTCACAGAAAAAGACTCAGTCAAAGTGAAGCTGTTTATGATTCAAATTAATAGCTTCTTTAGGCTGTAATTAACAATGTTAAAGAAGGAGTTTACAACAGCCGCAGAGGAGTCTGTGTTTTTCAGTGAGCCTGGCCACTAAGTAGTGCAGAGATTGAATAGCTCAAAAATTGTCCTTCTGTAGATTGTTCTTTTTAATTATTTTTATTTTATTCAGAACATTTTGTATGTTAGGAATAGTGTACTTGCGAAAGTATTTTCTTAGGACTCATGAAGAATGGAATCACTCATTGAAATCTACTACAGTGCTCTGTGTACAGGCTGAAGCGACCAGTGCAGTGCTTTGGCTTGCCATAGAATCACAGACTCACTTACAATGGAAATTAACTCTAAGATCAACCACTAACCCACCACTAAACCATGTCCCTTAGTGCCACATCTAGACATCTTTTAAATACTTCCACAGATGGTGACTCCACCACTTCCCTAAGTGTCCTGTTTCAATACTTGACAAGTCTTCAGTGAAGAAGTGTTTCCTAATATCCAAATTAAACCTCCTCTGGTGCAACTTGAGGCAATTCCCTCTTGTCCTATATCTTGTTACCTGGGAGATCAACCTTCACCTGGTTACAACATCTTTTTAGGTAGTTGCAGAGTGCAATAAGATCTCCCCTTCAGACTGAAAAGCCCCAGCTTCCTCAGCCACTCCTGGAACACTCTTGTGCTCCAGACCCTTCACCAGCTCTCTTCTCCTTCTCTGGACATGATCCAGCTCCTCAATGTCCTTCCTGAATCCAGGGGCCCATAGCTGGACACATGATTTGAGGTATGACCTTACCAGTGCTGGGTAGAGGGGGACCCTCACTGCTCTGGTCCTGCTGCCCACACTATTGCTGATGCAGGCCAGATGCCATTGGCCTTCTTGGCAACCTGGGCACATGCTGGATCACGTTCAGTGTTGTTGACCATCACTTTCAGGTCCTTTTTTACCAGGCAGCTTTCCAGACTCTTTTCTGCCAGCCTGTAGCACTGCAGGGGGTTGTTGTGACCCAAGTGCAGGACTCAGCACTCTACTTTATGGGACTTCATGCAACCGGCCTAAACCTATCATCCTGTCCAGATCCCTCTGCAGAGGTTTTACACCTTCCAGCAGATCAACACTCCTGCCCATCTTGTTGTCATCTGGCTGAGGGTGCACTGGATGCCCTTTTACAGATCGTTGATGAAGATGTTAAACAGGACTGGCCTCAAAACTTAGCCTTTGGAAAACCACTTGTAACCAGCTGCCAAACTGATTTAGCTCCATTCATCACCCCTCTCTGGGCCCAGCCACCCAGCCAGTTTTTTACCTGACAATCTGTACTTATCCAAGCCATGAGCAGGCAGTTTCTCCAAAAGGACACTGTGGGAAATGATGTCAAAGGCTTTAATAGAGTCCAGGAAGACAAAATTCACACCCTTTCCCTCATCCACTAAGCAGGCTACCTTGCAATAAAAGGAGATTACATTGGTCAAGCAGGACCTGCCTTTCCTAAACTGGCTGGGCGTGATCCCCTGATTGTCCTGTACATGCCATGTGATGGCACTCAAAATGATCTGCTCCATGACATTTCCCTGCACCAAGGTCAAGCTGTTTGCTAACCTGCAGTCACCTGGGACATCCTCAGTAAGACAGGACTGTTGGTAAATAACACAAAGTGACTTGGTGAGCCCTTCTGACAGCTCTCTCAATACCTTTGAGTGGATCCCATCTGGCCCTATGGACCTGTATGTGTCTAGGTGGTGTAGTCAGTCACAATCCCTTTGGATTGTGGGTGCTTCATTCTGCTCTCCGTCCCTGTCTTCTAGCTCAGGGCCTTGGTACCCTGGAGAAAACTGGTCTTACTGTTAAAGACTGAGACCAAGAAAGCATTAAGCACCCCAGCCTTTTTATTCATCCTTTGTCACTGTGTTTTCCCTCCACACTCAATAAAAGATGGAGATTCTCTTTATTCATTCTTTTGCTGACGATGTATTTATAGAATAATTTTTAATGTTTCATTGAACCAGATTAAGTTCTAATTGGGCTTTGGCCCTTCTTTCTCCCTGCACAACCTCACTACACACTTCTAGTCCTCCTGAGTTGCCAGTTCCTTCTTCTAATGGCCATAAACTCTCCTTTTTATCTCATCTTTGGTCACAGTCCTTTGTACAGCTTGGCTGATCTTCCTCCACACTGACTTGTCTTTCAGCACATGCAGACACCCAGCTCCAACATCTTCAAGATTTCCTTCCTGAGGAATGTCTGGGCTTCCTGGACTCCTCTGCCCTTCAGGACTGCCTTCCAAGAGACTCTGCCAACCAGTCTCCTAAACTGGCCAAAGTCTGCCCTCCTGAAGTCCAGGGTAGCAGTTCTACTGACCCCTCTCCTTACTCCTCTGAGAATCAAAAGCTCTATCATTTAGCGATCATTGTGTCCAAGATTGTCTCTGACCCCCCACATCACCCACAAGTCCCTCTCTGTACACAAAAACTGGTGCAATGGACCACCTTCCCTGGCTGGCTTGTTCAGCAGCTGCACCAGGAATTTATTTCCCACACACTCCAGGAGCCTCCTAGGACGTTTCATCTCTGATATGTTGTATTTATAGCAAACATCCTGTAAGTTGTCTCCCGCGAGACTTCTCCCAGATGTTTATAGAACATTTGGTCTACCTCTTTAATTTGGTTGTGCGATCTATAACAGACTCCCACTTTGTTGGTCTTCCCCCTGATACTTAATCTTACCCATAAATACTCAACCCTGTCATCACCATCATTAAGCTCTAGACAATTAAATCACTTCCTAACACACAGGCTTACCCCACCACCTCTCCGTCCTTGCCATGATCCATGCAGGAAGAAAACAGGTTGTATATAAACTTCTTCTCTGTACTCCCCTTGTTTAATAATACAAACAAGCAACTGACTTTCACCTCTAACATGCTGCTTCACATTTGATGGAAATGAGTTCCTGTGAACACTGTAACTGAATCCCTCTGGTGCCTTTGTGTCCGTTTGTGTATGCAACAGCCTTTGGCAGACTAAAAAGTTTTAGTTCAGTGGTCTTCCTGCTGGGTTGCATGACATATTTCCAGATGATTTACCACGGAGCTTCCTGTACTGTGATGAGGCATCATCTGTTACTCTTCAAGCAATTGTACTTCATGCTTGTTGCAACTTCCTGCTGGGTGTTTTGACCAACAAAATCGTGAAGTTTCTGAAAAAAAACCCATATGTGTTGTCTGACTGTTATTGCTTTATATCAGATTAAGTTAACTATGATTTGTGGGTTATCTAGATAGACTCATAATGGTAGATGAACTACCAGAGGAGAAAACAGCAGCAGCATACAAAATATTCTGGTAATATTAGAACAGAAAGAAGTAGACCAAGAAGAGATTTTTTGATCATAATGAATGCAGAGCTGTTCACACTGCCTGAATAAACAAAAACCAGGATTTGAAATCTACAATTCAGAATGAGGTAATGCCTCCAAGGAGCAATCACAAATACAGCATTGAAACGACTCATTGACTCCTGTGTATTGACCTAATATTGACTTTACTAAAGATTAAGCTTCCATAAATTGGCTGGGGAAAGAAATGGAAGCGTAAAGGTTTCTAACTGGAATATTTCTGTGTATGCACTAATTCAGCAAAACACTGAATGTTGTTTACCTTTATGCAAAGTTTCTCTGTATCAGTGTCTCAGCCCCTGATGAATTAAAAGTGATTGTTTCTCAGCAGATGAGTTCATTTTGGTCTGCTGGCATATACTCAGAAGGGAAATAGTTTGAAAGAGAACCCTTATTTTGCGAGATTATCTACACTAACATCCTCATTTGAATGACTGGGGATTTTCAACAGTTCCTTAAATTATTTGAATGAGAATCACATAGCATACGTTTGAATCCTTAAATAATTTACAACATCATGAATACTTAAACTGATGAAAATTTAGGTTGGTTTTCATTATTTTATTTATTTGAGGACGAGGAACACAAATTCCCTGATAAGAGTCTTGTTGCATGAAGAGTATACACACAGAGAATGAGAGACCACAATCTTGTTTTCAACAAAAGAGTTCTTTAAATAAATGCATCAGAAAACCACTTAGAAATCATTCTTTAAATGTGGTAGGCAAACTGTTAACTCAGTATGAAAATTATTTTATATTTTTTTGAGGGTATGACACTGCTGCAAGATAGATAGTCAAAACCTCTATTAACTGCAGCAGGGTCCTGGTTCTGGCCCGGATCAACAGGGGGTGCTGTGGGAAGATGCTGTGTTATTGGATACAGCATTGTGTCACTGCCAGAAGCAGGGAAAAGGAACTCTCTCTCTCTTTTCTGGGAAGGAGAGGTGGCCCTTTCTGGTGGAATAAAAGCATGGTGGGGTGACAAACCTGGTGACCATTGTTCATTGTCTTGGGCTCTGTGGTGAGAATTTTTTCGTGTGAAACATTCTGTCTTTTTTTGTTATTAGTATCGTTGTTGTTACTGTTAATTTACTTATCTCATTAATGTTTCCAGTAAATTATTCTTATCTCAGTCTGTGATCTTTGTCTTTTGTGCCACCAATTCTCCTCTCTGGTCACCCTCTTGGTGGGAGAAAGGGAGCAGAAGAGGTGGAAGAGGAAGCAAGCGAGCAGCAGCATGGTTTGGAAAGTCTAAGTGGGAGAACTAAATTGAGGAGTAGCATTTCTAGATAACAACATGCAGTAACTGTTATTTGAGTGAATTTTACCATTTAATTTATGCTAACCTTTATTTATTTTATGTTTTTCCACACTACCATAGACTTTTTTATTTTGCTCAGGATGACACTTTTCATATTTTGAAAACCAAACAGTTTGTTTTGGATAATGGACTAAGAAAGAGTAGTCACTGCTTCATAGCAGGGGGGAACTGCGGTGATCAGTGAGTTTGCACTCTATTATTCAGTTTGCTTTAGGTAAGAATTGTTTACTTATGAGGGATTTGAATGAAGGCAGATGGAGAATAAAGAGTGCTTTATTCCAAAAGTCAGTGTGAAAGCAACCCTAAAACACAGGGATATTTTAAGAAAAAAAGGTGAGTGAAAAATTCAATTAGCACAAGGGATTTGAAATAGATCAGAAAAGGAAAAATAAAAGTGTTTGAATGGAAATTAGTTTCATTTATAGCAGAGAAACCAGGTTTATTTTTAGGCAAGACATATAAAGAGGTATCTGAAGAAAATAATCTGGATCAGGGTGCAAAGAGGTGACTGCATCAGAGCTATTGTTTACAATAGAAATGGTAGTATGCCATGAACACATTAGCAAGCAAGCATCACACGAGAAAAAGTTAAAACTATAGAGCAGGTTGCACATTATTATGATTATCTGCAGACTTTTCCACTTCATAAAGCTGTTGTTATAATGTAGTGTGCAATAACATCTCTACCATAAATTTCTTAACTGGGGTTGTGAAGACAGTTTTTTTCTCTAAATTTGTCACATTTACTGTTTACTACTCTGTTCCTCTATTAGGATTTTGGGAATGATTTGTGCTTTACACCATTTTTTTCCACTTATATATGATGAATGTTACCACAAATAACAATGGCTGTTGGTATTTTCAGCATGCCTCCTCTTCATAAGACATTTCTCTCATGGCTGGTTAATTGCCGTTTCTGATTACTTCTGGAAAAGTGTTTGGCTAACTAAAGTTGCATATGAACACTACTAAATAATCCAGCACGTGGTTAGGACCTTTTCTGAGATCTGCTTTTCAAAGACTTTCATCTTTATTTATAAGGTGACAAAAAATAAATGTATTTTTTCAGCTTCATCTTGCTATTTTTAATGCCTACTTAATTAATGAAGTGATGATTTTGACTTTACAATAAGAGTAGCATCAAAATACCTGAAATTTTACCAGCTGCTTCCACTAATTTAAATTCAATTATTATCTATCCTACTATCTATCCAGAAGAATGTGCTTTACTACCCCAGGAGAGACAAAACAGATGCAACAGCATAATGCATCCTTTCCAATGCCATTTCTGTCCAGCAATTTTGTCTCCTGACTGAGGATATGATGCACAGGAACTGTTGAACTGTACATTATCAGCAAATATTAACAAGAGCACAGTTGGTTTATTCTAGACCCACAAAGCTGAATTCCTAGTAAAAATATCTCATCTATATTTCTTCAGTATCACAAGCAATCAAAAACTAACCATATATAAAGGAACAGAATGACTTTTATTCAATGTCTTCAGATCATTAATTCACCCAAGCCTTTTCAGTTTAAAAAATCCCGAAATATTTTTTGCAGTACTAAGGTTCTTAGCTATTTAGCAGTATTGTATTCAGTAGGAGGAAACAGAAAATACCAGTATGTATCAGTACCCATCATTAAGAATTAAGGAATTTTTAACCATTTATGATCTTTTGTACTATGTTAAATTATTGGAATGACCAAATATTGTTTATGTATGCCTGTAACTATGTAAAGAAGGGAACCCTATAGCAGACAATAACCCAAATGATAGCCAGTTCTCTTCATCTTGTACTTGTAACCAGGTTGAAGTTGCAAAGAAATACTGTGCCCACTTATAATGAAAAGAAACCCCAAATTTATGAAACGGTGAGCTGTATTTGGCAAAATTGTGCTCAACCATTAGTTCATGTAAACTGGTAACAACAGGAGAGGTTCTATTGATGAGTCATGGAATACCTGGTATCTGGAATGCAGTATCAATTTGGTCTTCAGACGTACACACAGATGTACTGAAATATAAAAAGGTATTCCTTCAAGAAATCTTCTGATATACTATTAGGCTAACATAATTCAATGGATTTCCTGACTTTTGAACTTTTGACATCAGGTATTTCCCACTTTAAGAAACAAAGTCAGTCACAGAGATGATTCAGGAGTGTTTTATCTTTGAAGGAGCTAAGTCCCTCTGACACTACTGCAAACATCCTTTCTTTATTCCAAAACACTGCTTTGATTCTTAACTGACCTTTCTGCAGGTATTGTGTCTGTATTCTTGTGAGCGTTGTGTGGCCTCAGTGTACCAACACGCAATATTAAATTAGGGTGTCAACTTGTTCATTTCTTTCCTTTTCTGATGTATGTCAGTGAGCTGTTCACAGAATAACAATTCCATTGTGAAACACCCTACTGAAATCCTAGAGATTATTTTAAAGCAGAAAGTAATCATTTTTATTATGTAACCAGTGGCATTCTCAACAAAACCATGACCACAATTATAGAAGGACCTTGCTTTCCGATTGTGTTTTTTTTCTTTATAACCTACACACTGCCTTTGGGGTTGAAATGAAGCATGCTGTAAATGATGTATGAAATAAAACATCAAATTCCCCTAGAAAATGAGTTTTGGAGAAAAAAACCCTTNAGCATGCTGTAAATGATGTATGAAATAAAACATCAAATTCCCCTAGAAAATGAGTTTTGGAAAGAAAGAAACTTATTTCTAAGATTTACAATGCTGTGAATAAAATGATGGCACTGGGAATATAAATAAGAATTGATTAAGTAAATGACAAAGAGACTTAAAGCAACTTCTGATGAAAAAATATTGGAACAGATGACTTATTTTAATAGAGTCATCTATAATAGGTATCAAAACATAAATTACTCTACTAAGCATTATCATTCTTTATTACTTAGTTACATTGTAGAAACAATCGTAGTGTGATGTAGATATTAATTAAAATGTACCTTCTATTGTTATACAATAGGAGTATTGCTTTCTCCTTTCTAGAAATTCCTTTGATATGCTGTTTCAAAGGAATTGTAAAATTATTATAAATTATTATCAAATTATAAGTTACTATAATTATTAATTAATAATATACATATTATTCATGCTATATTACTACTATAAGTAAAATTACAAGAAATTTCAAAATCATTTGCATTTTTAGAAAAACATAGAGTTTTTTTCACTTACCTTTACAGGTAAATATTTGATTTGATAGTATAAACCTATTTATTAGCTCTTAAGGAATACCTGAAGGAGCAGAATATCTCTTCCCTGAATATGGTCATTAGTCTATACTATGTGTTTGGATCAACTGAGCATGGTGAGCATGGACTTTCATGAAAGCTAAATTGACAGGAGGTTGAAATGTTGATTGTTAGGTGAAAAGTTGCCAGCTAAACATTTATTCTTTATGCCATCTACCATATGACGTACATATATATGTCAAACCCACAGCTCCTTACTTTGGCAGGAATAAGGTGAGATATCAGATTCTTTTTTAGAGAAGTGCATACACAGACTGAATTTTGTTCTCATTCCCATATTTTAAATAAATGGTATAACTCACATGACACGCAATATACTTGAAACTCTTTTTGTCACGTTAAACAGCATTTACCAGCTTAAGAGCTAGGGACATGAAGGTGGCATTAATTCCTCTTTCCAAGTATCACAAAATGTATATCAACACATCTCAAGCTCAAAAATATCTTAAAAAGACATAGTTAAGTAAGCTTATTTACCTCCTCTGTACACTAATTGAACAAATTAACATTATAAGATTTATCACTTAGTTATACCATTAACTGAAAACTTGTTTTATTCTATATTAAAAGTAGTATCTTAAATTTATTTCTGTTTTGAAATAGCAAAGTATAAAACCTTCTCAATACTTTTATAACTCTCTGTATGTGCAAGCAAAATATTAGTACGTGCAGGTAAAATTTTATATATATGTATATCATGTATATAATATAATAAAATATTATTTGAAGTATAATATGCATAGAGTTATTCTTAAAATGCCCAGTAATATTATTTAATGTCCATTTTTTATCATGTGGCATAATCTATCCCTTCAAAAATTTAAAAATTACAATAAATATTCTAACTTTAATTCAAGTTTTGATGTGATAAATTGTTGACTGTTATCATTCGGAATACCACAAAAAATCGGAAGCAATTCAGTATGTCTGTACTTAAATTTCTTGATTTCATTAAGATATGGCAAGTTAGCAAATTTCAGTTTAATGTTGTTTAGACACATGATGCTGACTGGTGGTTAAGCAAAGTGGCTTGAGACAAGTTTACATATATGAAGATTTATTAACAGGGAAGTTTTTTTGAAGGAAAATTAAAAACAAGAATTGGGTGAGAAGGTAAGGGGAGAGAGAGAGATGCTGTGACTGCTGACTGGAGCATGCTTGAATCAAGGGCAGGTTCTGCATGCTACTGTCACTGACTGGGAGATCTATTACAGCAGGACACCTGAGGTCTGCAGGTGCACTATCATAGGAGTAACAACACAAGAGCAACTGCATGAGAACAGCAGAGGAAAAGCTCCTCTGGCAGTTTGGGTGAAGGGTTATGGAGCTGCACCTGGAAAGCAGCCCATGGATGGGCAGACAGAAGACCCTCAAAGTACAAAAGGCAAAGCCTAGGGCAATGTACAGCACATCTCATGCCAGCGGGGACTGGCTGTTAATGAGGCTAAAGCTGTTCTTGAAATAATTCAGACTATCTTTGTCTGCATGTGATTCCTGGCCAGTTTATGAGCATATACAAGGTACAGTCATTTTAGTCTGTGAACTTGGGTTGGAAGCTGTGGAGAAGGATAGAGGGGGGCAGCAGGTCTTGCCCTTTTCTTGCAGACTCACATCCTCAGCTGAGCCAGAGCTCTGGCCCCTGTCTTCTGGGAAAGCAATTCTCATATCTGCTACATCTAAGAAGCCCTCACATTTGTGTGGAGGAGAGAGGTGACTGATTCTCACATTATGATCACTATCAAGAGATACTGTATAGAATATCTGATTTCACAAAAAAATCATGTCCAGAAAAAATGACATATACAAAAAAACCACATTAGGAGTAAGTGGCTCAGCTACATAATCACATCCTAGTTATAAAACTGACAGTGTTTAGCAGTGGATTTTAATGAAATTTATTTGTTTTCTGGTTTAAAGCAAAATTTTAGGGCAACTTTCTGTAAGGAGCTGTGGAAAACAAATTAATTCTAATGGTCCTCTGGGTGGAATGTAGAAAAATTGTGTTCAAGCATGACATTATTCTGTTATTTTGGGTGATGATACATCCCTAAAAGAAAAATAATCAAAATGCATATGAGTCTATTTTCTTTAAAACACTCAAATACTAGTTTCCAAGAAAAATAAATATATCTTTACAGCTATGGAGATACCTGAAAACAGCAACAGTACTGTTGTCTGATTTTTGACAAGCTGCAAAAGAGATGGTCACGTGCATTTTCTTTCTAAGTCACTGACATTAATGATTTGGTATTTTAGTACATGAAAAATCATGAAATAGATTTTGAATGTTCAATTCATAGGAATCAAGACGTATTAGAATGAAACCTTTTGCATGCTTAGAAAGAATATTTTGCTAGTGGGTATAGGCTTAACTCATCACTTGAAGTGGGAGGGGACAGGTGACACTGGAGACTTCTCCCCATCAAAACCATGGTTTTCTGAAGCTGTTCTTCTGGCTGCCAGAGGGTGACCACTGGCCCAAAGAACTGTTCGTAATTCCTCCCTTCCTTAAGGAAACATAACCAAAATGCAAAAGCTGTGCCCAGCCTAGTGCTCTGAGCGGGCCTCCACCATGGAAATCATGAGACCTATGGGGAAGGGAGGAAAAGGATGAGGTTCCTGAGACCTGAAGAAGGCTTTGGATTGTCTGGGCATTTTGTGGAGGCTGGTTCTGACCCAGGACTGAAGAAGCCCATTACTCACATTTTACCACATTCAATTCAAAGTTGTATGGGGCAGGTCAGGATGACAGGGATACTTGTGTCCATCTGCAGCATACCACCAACTTGAGCTGTAGGCTTATGCACTGGAGCCACCCTAATATTTTCAATTTCAAATGTCATTTCTCATTGCTGTTCCACCAGAAAACAGCTGCTCAGAAGTCCCCTGGGCAATCAGTCCACATGTAAAGAAACCTGAGGCCTCTGTTGGGCTTATATCAGCGATGGACAAAAACGCTGTGCAATGATAAGGACAATTCCCAGGAATGATTAACTGCCCTTTTCCACCCTGTGAATGGACAGTATGTGAGAGAGCAGAGCCTGCTGCAAATCATGGTAACACTCATGGCCATGATGTCTGTATTGCTAAGGTTCCAGCAGCCTCCCTTTTGCCTCCATCTAAATTTCCCCATTTCAGAAACTCCTTGGTTGCTTTTCCTTAGACAGTGAAATAATCTGTACATATTGGGGAATAGTGGTATCAGATAACAACAGCAGAGAATTTCCTTAAAACAAGAATTCATATAGACCTTAGTCTTAATTCAATAAAGCATCTTCTCAAAAGCAAAGTTGTAAAACCAATACATTGTACTCCTGCTCCATGCTGCTTGTAAATAGATGATATTTTTTCTTTAAAGAGCAAGAAGGAAGGCAATAATTTATTAGCAATTGTTAAACATTTAACATATATCATTACATTAATATTGAAGTGTGATGTGCAATTGGTACTAACAGATAATTAGGACACACATATGGCATTTTAAAGCCACTCTACATGTCACTTAGATTTGAAATTATATATTGGATTAGAAAATTATACTTCAGTATCAGTTTTTGGGCAAGTGTAATGCTCTTTTTGGCTATGACAAGTAAGCTGCTCTTCATTTTAAAGAAACTTGCTTTGTTCTACCACGCGGTGTTGGAAATTGTATCTTAACAAATTCTCTTTTACAGAAACTGTCCCTCCTTCATGCATACACCTTAACTCATATCCTAATGTTTTTCTTGCACCTCTATGTATAATTAGAAAGCAAAAGAGGAAACCGATTTCTCATAGCTCCCTGAATTGGTATCAGAGAACAACTTTTAGCCGTTTTCAATTCTTGAGAAGAGACTAGTTTTCATTTTAAATTTAGGGATTATTGTGCCCATGATGCTCTGTAGTTTGACTTCTATATGATCAGAATATTAATTTGGGCAATAAGTGTCACTAACCTTCTGTCATAAGTATCTTCTAACTATCACAAATTTACAAGGTCAATTTCTTTCATTTAATGGATCTGACTTCATTTGAGTGTAACGTGTTTTGGCCTAGCCGTAACCCACAATTATAGCTGAAAATGAAAATCACTGCAATACTTGGTACTTTTTAATAGCAACTTTCATACTGTGAAGAGCCTAAAAGTCTTTAATTCCCTCATCCTTCTTATCTATTCTGAACAAGTTCACTCCCTATTTGTTCCTTTAGTCTTGTATTTGTTACGTGTAATTTCACCATTTACCAAGGATTTACATACCCATACTTCAATTTCTCAGAAAAAAAAATGAAAGTCATGCATCACAAAGAAGATAGGTTTAGATTAGAGACTAGGAGTAAATTCTTCACTATGAGGCTGGTGAGGCACTGGAACAGTTTACCCAGAGAGGTTGTGGATGCCCCATCCCTGGAAGAATTCATGGCCAAGTTTGATGGATCTCTGAGTAACCCGCTCTAGTGGAAGGTATCCCTGCACATGGAAGAGGGGGTGCAATTAGATGCTTTTAAGGTCCCTTCCAACCCAGACCGTTCTATGGCTCAACTATTATGAAGGACTATTTTCAAAGAAGACATAACTCAGAAGTGAATCTGCACTTTTCAGTTTTAATGCTCTTTTGAAAATTGGTAAAAGTCACAATGGCAAAAGGTATTTTCCATTGTGCCATCTTACTTGCTATATAACTTATTTCATTTGGTATGTAAACCAACGCTTAGTTTTTCAATTGTTACTGTCTAAAAGAAATGTTAATATTTTGCAAATTAGTTTAGTAGCAAGAGGTGTTTAAATAATATTTGGTGTTAATATTTGTGATTGAGAATCAATATCGCAAAATAGAAAGCAACCCAGAACACTGTAGCTGGGAAGACAATCTCGTTTCCCTCCTCTTCATCTTCATTTTTCAATTATGAATCGTGGCAATTGGTTAATACTTTGTCTAATAGCTTTTCATCTTTATTTTCAGAGTTTAAAGGGAGTGGAAATAATGTTTAGTCTCTTTGTTCCTTGACTTCAAATATAGAAGATGTTATATTTCATTTAGAGAACTTGACAAAAAGAATGCAGATAGTTATACCAAATGATTATGTAAATACCGTTAGAAAGAGCAAATCCGCTGCTATGAAAGGATTCGGTGAGTTCTTGAAATCACGGGAGATAGCAGCTTTTCATGTCCTTGCCAGCTAAAGTAATTCACATGTCCAATTAGCACTATGAAATACTATTTTTCTTTTACTTAAAAGAACAGTTTTTAAGTTTTTCTTGTCTGATAACAAAGAGATATTCATATAAAAGCAATATTTTTAGGTGAAACAAATTATGTGATGTTAGATGTTAAAAGCAGTTAAAGTTATCTTCAAAGATGTGAAAAGAAGTTTTCTAGCAATGTCCTTCACAATGTAAATACTCAAAATTATGGGGAAGGTAAATGATCCATCATTTTGGGAAATTTTTATAGACATTATTTTTCCACTCGCTGTGAATATATGCTGAAACTATTACTCTGTGCTGGCACTAAATGAGACTTGCAGGAATCCGAGTTATATGCCCCATGAAGCTTCCTTTAGAGCTGTTGTCGCATCACTTCATCTTTTTATGAACCAGTTTTCTGCCTCCATAGAGTCACAAAAGAGCTCATACAGATAAGTGAAGATGTCTCTTAGGACTCGACTCTTTTCAAGACTTAAAACTCTTGAGTAAATATAATGTGTTTTAGACACCTCTGCTAAGCCATGTTTCCACTAACATAGTATAGAATGGAGGGAAAGATTCTTATGCAGCTGGAAAAAAACTTATTTAATACAACTAACAGCAGTTTTGAGGGAAAATATCTTCCTAAGGAATCTTTACAGAAACATGGCCTTGCTGTGTGAATCTGTAGTGACATTTGTAGTATGTTTATGTTTTAATTAGCTGCTTTCTGTGATTTGTGACAAAGAATTGATGATCAGGTTCATGCATATATATGAACCTTAGAACCCACGTTTGAGAGCTTGATGTCAATTATCATTTTATGACTTTCAAATTTTCATAATAGGGATAGAGACAAGAGAAGTAGAGCCTGCCTTCAGAAATCCATCTCTATATTAGTACTGAATGTAAGATTTGGTTAATTAATAAAAATAAGCCTATCCTTCCAAAGTAAAAGGAAGAACTGGAGTTTCATATATAATCTGTTATTTCCTGAAAAAGTAGGGGCAGCAATTTTATTGTCCAAATTTCATTCTTTAAACCCTAAATTTATCTATTTCAGAAGTAAAATAGCAATTAGGTTCTTCAGCTCTTTTCCTGAAAATAAAATGGAAATATCAGTGTGTAGTGATATGAGACGGAATAGGAGAAAGATGAAGTGGAGAAAAATAAATATTAATACTAGAAATATTGTCTTATTTTTGTACTGTTACCTGAAATATTTGTCAGTAAGTAAAATGAAAATTTTTAATAAAAATCATGACAAAATTTGATTACTTTTCTGTTCTTCCTATCAAATTTTGAGAGCAATATTTTTGTGGTATAAGTGATGTCTGTATGGGTATCTCGCATAAACTGTTTACTTGAATGTTTTTGAGTGAAGAGAAATATAATCTAAGTTATTAAAGTTGTATAATATTTTCTTCTTGCAATAATGACCATATAATTACAACAGTCAGTTATGTAATTATATTTGTACTTGAGCTTAGATTTCATGTAAGTGTATGCAGTAATTCAATTTCTTCTGCATGATTATGCAGTGTCATAAAAATTTAAATAAATATGCTACAAAGCAAAATGTGAATAATGTAAGTTATTAGAAAGATAACTTGTTCAGTCCAAAGTTGCTTAATCATCATATGCTTAGTTTATTGCTGCACTTTTCGCTTTTATTGCTCCCAAGAAATTAGAGCAAACTTTATGGGCTCTTAAGCCTGTGATTTAGTTTATTATGTAAACTATGTTACATTTCCATATTCCGTTGACTTTCATTATTAAACAACTGATTCTTTGACTTAATAAGAATAATTTCTTGGGAACATCTTCATCAGCTCTGCTGTTGATCATGCAATCATATTGATCATGTCCAGCAGCATATTGCAAAAATGTGTGGAGTAAAGAGAGATGATCAGGAAGTCTCACTTTCATTAGACAAGTCTTAGAAGCTGTGGGGTATTTATTCCTCTTTAAACCACAGAAGTTAAAAAAAAAAAAAAAGGAAAAGAAATAGCTAAATTCTGTAGACAGAATTGGCAAAAGTATCTCTGTTTCAAATTATTTTCATCTGGAAGCAAGATTCGGAGATTGCCTCCTGAAGAGGAATATTATGTTGGAGGCTCCAGGAGCAATGTAAATTCAGAGGCGAGTAGAGTTCAGAGCATGCTAAGAAAGCTGACAGGATTTTTGGAGATAGTGTTTTTTGGACATGACAGCTGAAGTTTGAAGAAGTCCAATGTGGTTCAGATGTACCAACAGGAGGAAATACTTTTTCTTATTCCCTTTGTTCTTGTTCAACAAGCACATTACAATTGAAAAAAAAAAAAAAACAACTTTAGAAAACAAGAATGACAAGAAACAGAGTTTGAGGATTTTATAAAAAGATCTGAAAAAGGAATGCAAAATTCCTTTGTCCTTGAAGTACTTTATCTAGAAACTGAGATCAGTGAAGTATGGTCAGCACGTTTCAGTATTCTACCAAATTTCTATAGATTCCTTAGGAGATATTTTGCAACTATAATGGAAACATTACTGGAGAGAAACCTGAGGCATAATGATTCTCTTTTATATTTTTTTTTCTCTCAGCTATGAGAGAATCTTTGAAAAAGATTTTAATTGACTTTGCCTTAATTTAGCTCACTGTAAAGACAGATCACATTCAAGTATATGTTCAAGGCACTGAGCTGACCAGACTTTCATCAAATATTCTTCTGGTTGAGTGTAACTACTATTAAGAGGGAATTTTTATTTCATGTCATAATAGATTTTTTAAAACGCTAGTTAATAGCCATAAGGAAATTGAATTCCTCCCATAAGAAGAATAGGGTTTAAGTGAGTGTCCTGGGGTGACTGTATGATGCTGTATTCCTTATCGCCTGCTCTATGCCCAGACATGAATTCTGTGCCTTTCTGTACCTTAAAGGGAGAGGGGGGAGAGCCAGTGGAATTCCTTCTCTGGGTCCAAAAACTCTCACTGGCTTCTCCGGCCCAGCTGCTCCGCTTCTGCAGCAGGGAAGAGAGTTACATTCCTTTTGCTTTTCAGCTAGTTTCTTGTTCATTAGCTAAAGTACAGAGCCCTGGGACTTTGGCTTCTTCTTCTCTTCTGGACCTATTCAGAACACCAGAACTTCACTGGGAGGCCTTTCCACCAAGGCCTGGAGCCAAACCCCAGCTCCAGAGGGGAGAAAGCCACACCCACAAAGGACTCTGAAATTTACCCTGGTTCTCTCCACAGTGAGAGGTTTTATTATTTAGCATTATTCTTTTTTTTTTCCCCCGCACCTGCATGCACTTTACTAGTTAAATATATAGGTTTGTTTTTGTTTTTTTCTTTTTTTTAACTTTCCTCCAAGGAAAATTCTTTCCAAACCTGGTGGGACAGGGGTGGCTGTAACCTGCCTTCTATCAGAGGACGTTCATTTTGGATGTTCCTCCTAATTTCTCTCAAACCAGGACAAATAATTAGGAAATTAGGAATGTAACTCTATTCCCTGCTGCAGAAGCAGAGCAGCCAGGCAGGAGAAGCCAGTGAGCTTATCTCTGTGTTTTGAACACAGCGCCAAAGGAATTCCACCTTCTCTCCCCACCTCTCCCTTAAAGGTACAGAAAGGCACAGGATTCATGTCTGGGCATAGAGCAGGCGATAAGGAATACAGTATCACACAGTCACCCCAGGACAGTGGGCCAAGTCATGGTCGGTATATTAGAAAATGCCGAACATACTTTCTGTTATTTTACTTATTTAAGTCTTTACCATTACTTTAATATTTAGAATGCATTATCTAATGCTTTTTTTATATGGCAATTTTTTATTCTTTAGCTTTTCAATTTGGATTAATATTCTTTGAAGATTCTTATTTGTGTGTTATTTCCCATATTTCAGGAAAATTTGCCTGACAATAAGAAATTCCATGAATTTGCATCAAAATACCTTCCATCAAAACCATGTGGTTTTCTAGGAACCTCCATTCTTACTGCTGCGGAAACTAAGCTGTTACCTGACTTTTGGACCACTGCTGAAGACACATAAGAAATTCTGATTGTGGGAAAAGTGTTTGGTTCATGCAGCTTAAACAAAATTAGAAGTGAAGTGTTTTATTGATTTCTTAATGATACATAATTAGCCTATAGCCAGTGGATGAGGATCAACATCAATGTAGCAACACAGAAACCATGGTCCTAGGAACTTGCAAAATGTTAATACCTACAAATTTTCTAAGCATGCTTGCATAATTATTCTCAAAGAATTTTAATCTGCACATGCACAATTACGGTAAATCACTTCTCCGTCACAGGCAAGGTTTACTTCCTCACTCCTGGGACTGTGATTTTGCTACTTGCAGATGCCTCCTGTGGGAGACATCAATAGTCTCATTTGTGTCAACCCATGCAACGTAAGCACCACATCTACATGTTTTTTGAAGATCTCTGTGCCTGTGTGTTTGTTTGTGAGTTAATAATGGTATGAGTTTTGTACTTCTTAATCTGACATTAAGTCACTGTTACAGCACGTCTCATTGAATCACCCTATAAATAGTAAACTGGTCAATGATTAAATGCTACTAAACCCTCTTGCACCCTCATCTTTTTATATCTATATCCTCTGCACCCTTACCCTTTTGCATCTCTGGTCTCTGTGTAAATCATTCTAAACTGATTCGAATCTGATTTTCCTGTGTATGATTCATCCAAGTTGTAATTAATAGAGTGAACCTCGGCATCAAGCTCTGTCACAGTCTCACTTCTGCAAATTCATTTTAAAACCTGCTTTTTTGACAATACTTGTGATGATGTTTCTTTAAGCAGCCTAACCCCTCCATCATGACATGCTTGTGCTGGACACTGCAGCACCTCTCAACCCCCTCCCTCCCTTCCTGGGTCCTGTCCTGACCACACCCTGTTCTAAGGTTTAGACCTGGTGCAATCTTTGAATTAGGCTGAGCCAGTTGCTAGAACATCAGGGAGGATTGCCTTATGGCATGTTACTTTCTGTCTATTTTATTTTGTTAATTTTTTTTTTAGTTCTAACTCTTGCAATGCCTTTCAAGGATTGAGGTGGGGGCAGGGGCCATCCTCTGTGATGTTGCTAAAAATGCTTTTACTTACAATCAAATAAAATTAAGTTTCCATTTCCATTAATTTTCTTTCATTTTTTGAAGTCCCTAGTTGTGACCACAGCAATAGATCTTTTGTTTTGGTTTTTTGGGGTTTTCTTGGGGTTTTTTTTTTTTGTGCCAGAATGTAACAATCATTTTAGGAAGTACCTACTGCCACTTTAGATACAGTCACAGATTGAGAAATACTCAACACTGAAGTATCTGGCTTCTGGTTAATTTGGAACACTGATCTGAGGTTCAGAAATTGCTGGTTTTTCTCTCAGAGCAGAGACTTGAGGGAAATGTTTTCCTGCTGTCATCTCATAGAGCACTAGACAACATTGGGCTGTTTGGAGTTCTTAGCACAGTGAACTAAAAAATCTTTTACAGGATCAGTATGGACACAGCAGTCCAATATTTAAACTGTTAAGGTCCATGAAGACATTTAGAATGGTGATCTGTTTATCACTGTAAATTTGATTAATGATGATGGTGCTTTAACAAGGTTAGCAAAAGATGCAAAGGCCATCTCCTGGCAGGGTTTCAAGTTCCTCTTTGGACTGCAACAGTACCTAAGAAAAGACAGCATTTTCACAAAAGGAGAACAATTTTTTCTACACTTAGTCTTAAAGCTGCAAACCATTTTGGCTACACTTGAAAGCATTTCACAGCCTTATTTGCAGGCACTGTTATCCACCACCTATAATCACATTTATAGTGTCTTCACTCTGCTCATCTCTTTCTGTTGTATTAACACCTCTAATTGGAAAACCAGGCAATTTTCTAGCTTCAGCGGTATGAGCTGAGGAAGAAACATTGTTAGTGAACAATTTCAGACCCTCAATCAATAATTGGAAGTGTTAACGTCACTTAAAGGTCAACATTTTAGCCTTAAAAAATCACCTGCAAAGTTGCCAAAATAAAATGACTGAGCACTCTGTCATTTCAAAGGGTTGTTGAAAAAAATGCATTATAAAGGACCTCCCTGCTTCAGAAAGCACAATCTCACGCTGTATGAAAAAGATTCATCAAAGAATTTCTGTGATAAATTTAAGTTACTCTGAAATGCTCATCCATCTTTGTAGTGGTAGTGTAAATGTTACAATATTTCTTTTAATTAAACGTAATATTAAAATGCTACATTGACACAATGTTTAATTGTTTTTTAAATTTTTGAGTCATTTTGAAAATTTGAAAAACAGCCTTCAAGAGCCTGACTTTTACTTTAGGGTTGTGTTGCTAAAGAAAACTGATTTTCCATATGCCCATTTACTCCCATTTTAGAACTAATTTACTGACATTCACCTTATATAAGGAAGTACAAAACATAAATGTTCAAACATCAGTGATTCCTATACAGACATTTCACATATGTCTTGGAAAATAAATTCCATTTTATCCCTGTATATAATATTTTGAAACAAACACACTCTTGACCAGATTTTCCATTTCAAATATTCATATTTAAATTCCATTTGGGATCATAGTCTTGCAATCTAATGGAGATAATACATAAAATTTATACACTGGGGCAATACTGTAGTAAAAAGAAAATTTAAAAGGAAATAATACCATAAGAAGGAGGAATGTTTGCAATTTTGGCTTGCTTGCTAAAAACATCTGCCAGCAATACATCAGAACTTGTTGAAGCTTGTGAACTTAAATGGGATACCTCTGCTGCGTCATTGGTATTTGATTACTTAATTTTTCAAATGTGTGGAAATGGCTGATGAAAAGGACATGAAGCTTGGTATGAAATCTTAGTATTATTCCCTTATTGCATTCACAAGAAGCATCTGAATAGAGGAACATTTCTGCAGTGCTTTTTCTCTGGGTTTAAAATTGCAAATCAATTAAGGTTATTTGCTAGCATACTCAGACCTACTTCATTGTTGTAAGGGATAATAATTAAAGTATAGATCAACAGATTAGTGCTCATATATAAACACAATGTTCGAATCTTAATGAAAACAAGAGGCAAAAGTATAGATACAGTTACTATGCCTTTTTGATTCTCTTAAGATTATGTTTTACTGGCACAGTGCTGTCTTTAGAGACAAGAAGATAGACAACTTGGTCATAGTATTTTCCAACATTTTTTTCAGACATCATGTATTTGTTATTTGTGGACTACTTATTTTTAAATCACATCATTATTTCATACCTTAAAAAAAAAAAAAACAAAAAAAAACAAACCAAAAACAAAAAAAAAACCGAAACATTTTTATTTGTCACAGTAGGTACATTAAATCAAAGAATCAAAGTGTTCAGGACTGAGAATTCAATTCTGAATGGGAGAACACTTCAAGACACATGACAAACCCCTACTGCTTTCTTCTAGTAGGAGCATAATATGGCAGCAGTACAATGCTATTCCCATTCTAAATGCACACAATACCCAAGGATACTAAGATTACCAGCTACTCCACTGGCATGCTCTTGTGTAAGTTTCCTTCTACCTGCTAGATTTCATGTCCATCAGTCACAAGGGTATTTGTTACTGTGTGACCAACAACTTTGTGGGTCTTCTGTTCCTCTCTTTCCGTATATCAACTTATCTTTAGTACTGAATACTTTAGAGTAGCATAAAAGTAAATAAAACAGATAGGCAGACAGAGATATATTCAGCATTGAAAGCAAAGTGATACTAACTCTTTCTCACTTCAGATTAATTTAGCTCTCAGTTGTCTTCTGAATTCAGTCAAGTCAAAGGACTTTTTTTCCTGCAGTTATTGTTACATGATGAATTAAAAAGTTGCAAGAACCATCTCTAGGTACGACAAACTGTTTAGTTACACACCATGAGTATTTTCCTTCTGCATCAGACATGGAAATCAAAATAGACAGCAGCAAAAGGACAAACAAATTAGACATCCTTCAGGTGTTTGGTTTTGTTTGGGTTTTTTCCCACTTCTGTACATATCCACTGAATCTATTTTAATTTTGTATCTCAAGCCACATTTTAAAGGTTCTATGTGAGTAAAAATCACCCAGCCTTCAGACAGATGCACAAAACTCCAGGAATGGAAATTATTCTTCTTAAGAGATAAGAATAAGAATTTCTTTTAATAAATGCCATAGCTGACTACCAGTTATGCATGAGAATGCAGACAGAATAAAAGAATCCCGAGGAAAACATCCTGTCTTTACAAGACCCTCCTAAATGTAGGTGTAACTGGAGAATTTGGAATAAAAAGTTGCAGCAGATAAAAGCATATTTTGGCTCACCAGCATCTTACTGTTATTGTGATTACTAAACACTGACCATCATAATGTATCTATTGAGTCCTTATCCACTCTTCTAAAAAAACCTTAAAATCTGAGCACAGATAATTGGTTTTAAGGTGCAGAGTTAAAATTTTAAATCAGACAACTGTCACATGCATGTAGAAGTGCTTAGAATTTTACTGTTAGGTAGCTGATTACTCACCAAACTGCTGAAAAACATAAATAAAGACAGCTATGAAAAATTATTATATCACTTAGTGATTTTAACTTACACATTTTCCTGGTTTGGTACTGGCAATGCAAAAAAAAAAAAAAAAATAAGGGCACTAGATGAGTGACTGCAACAGGGACTGTAGTAACAGAAAAGTAGATTACTGCTAGGAGAAGAATATGTGTACATCACATTTTGGGAGTGTAATAGAATTTTAAGTAGTAAGCATACAAATTTCTAGCCACACTATAAGAAACTTGCTTTATTGCTACATTTAAGAGTTAGAGGAAGAGAAATCCTGAAGATGCTATTTCATTTATACAATGTAATAAATAAGTTTCTAGCAAGGTATAAAAGATTAAAATGAAGATGACTTTTTAAAAGAAAACTGATTGTGGAGTGGCATACTTTGCACCTGGAAGAAAATATTAATAGAAAAAAACCTGAAATTAAAGAGAGAAAGACACAAAAATATTTAATTCAGAGATATGTTCTCAAAGCTTTAATTGTTGAAAGGCATATAGTTCAACAGATTGTAATAGGACTCTGTTGATTTCTATCCAATAAAGATTTGCTACATAAAGTTAACTACCAGGTTGTCATGGAAAAAAGAAAAAGGCTTGTCTGTTCCTTTCATCTTGTTTTTACAGGCATTTGATGTTGATGAGTCTTATGTGAAGTACAATAAATGAATATTATAGCCAGTTCCTTCAAAACAAAGATAAAAATTGGTTTTCTTTCTGCATTATGTGCTTTTTGAAACATATTCTTCAGGAATTCAGGAGTTGTAGAATGCCTCCTTGCTTGAAGGGTACCAGCATGGGTAAATCCAGAGAGATGTACATGGGTCAGTTGTTGAAGATAGTGTTCAATAACCAGTTTTATGATGGCAAATATGTCAGATTTTTTTTTTCTAATTTCCAGTGCTTGTGCTTCTTTCTTCAGTGCTTTCAATATATAATGTTAATGAATCATAAATACACCACTGAGAGTGAACACATGGCCAGAGAGAGCATGGTCTTGTATTTTCTCTTTGAGTTCTGTCCTGAAACCATGACACATGTAACAGAGGAGCAAAGGGAATCATGAGCATTGCCTGTGACCTTGATTTTTTTAAGCCAAAAGATACTTGGGTTTAGTTTTTCTTTAATATATTATATTATATTATATTATATTACGTTATGTTACATTATATTACGTTATGTTACGTTATATTACGTTATGTTACATTATATTACGTTATGTTACGTTATGTTATGCTACATTATATTATGTTATGTTACATTATATTACGTTATGTTACATTATATTATAATATGATTCTTCTGTGCCCCAGGTAAAGCCCCAACATATGAAACACTTATGTTAAATAGGACCTGTGTGGTATCTTTAATTTTAAGCATTTCCCAGAGATACATAATTTCCCTTAACAGAGCATGTTTTATTCTCCTTATCCTACTCATTACTGGCCACATCTCAACACGCTTGATGAGTGGATCTGTGGGAATTTTATGGGGCTTAACCAGGCCAAGTGCAAGGTGCTGCACCTGGGTTGGGACAACCCCTGATATCAAGAGGGGATGAGGGATGAACAAATCAAGAACAGCCCTGCCCAGAAGGACCTGGGAGTGGATGAGAGGCTGGACATGACCCAGCCATGGGCACTCACAGCCCAGAAAATCAAACGTGTCCTGGGCTGCATCCAAAGCAGCGTGGGCAGCAGGGGAGGGAGGGGATTCTGCCCCTCTGCTCTGCTCTGGTGAGACCCCACCTGCAGTGCTGCATCCAGCTCTGGGAGCCCCAGCATGAGAAAGACATAGACCTGCTGGAGTGAGTCCAGAGGGGGAGCTTGAAGATGATCAGAGGGATGAAGTACCTCTCCTGTCAGTACAAGCTGTGAGAGCTGGGGCTGTTGAACCCCATGAATCCCACAAAGCCTATTTCTCAAACTTGCCAAGGTCTTTCTGGGTGATATCCAGTCCCTCAGGTGTGTCAGCTGTACCACTCAGCTTGATGTCACCTCCAAACTTGATGAGGGTGCTCTTGATCCCATTGCCTGTATCACTGATGAAGACATTAAACAGGACTGGTCCCAATACAGACCTCTGAGGGACAGTACTTGACTGATCTCCATCTGGACATTGAGGCAAAATATTCTTCTTCTTTCGTTGGTTCTTCTGTGGTATTGGAAGCTCCAGATACACCATATTCATCCAAAATTTCATTTTCTGAGATGCAGAAGAAGATACCATTACTCTGTTAAACACATTCCATCAATTACTCATCAAATAATCTCAGAAAACACTATTTAATTTGCTATAATGATTGGATGATCTATATGAAAAACTAGGACTAATTTCACAGTATAATAGTTCTTTTAGTAAGACCCCTTCTGTTATTTTTAATCTTCTGGGTATGGCAGAGGTTTTCATCATTTCTTAGCAACAACATTTTTTTTTTCCTTTCTGGGAATCATTTCATTTTTTGCTCTCGTTCTAGCTGACCACAATCCACTGAGAAATGTCTGTAAGTACTGATACTTTTGAAGCCCTATCGTAGTTATTATTGTATCCCTCTTAATTAATGAAAAAGGTAATCTAAATCCTCAATCCTCTTTTTTTTTTTTAATGAACCTGCAGTTTAGATAAATTATTATCTTTGCAATGAGACATATTTTTCACTAATAATAACTGGAGTGCATATATTTGCAATTCTGTATCTAGTTACTGTATCTAGTCTCTTTTTCTAAAAAAGTTTAATTGATTTAGGCCTGCAATTTTATCCTAAAAAAATAAAAGATGTAAAATTTGGGATTTCAGGAGTAAGAGTGCACAAGGAACTTTCATTCTGCAGTAGAAACAAGTAATCTGGAAGATAACTCTGCAATACATAGAGCAAATTATATATAATTTTAACAGTAATTTGGGTATCTTGAAAAACATTACAAATTTCCTGCAGTATAATTTAGTATGTGTAGTTTACCATAGAAAAAGGAACAGGCAGATCTAATAATCAGTGTCATCACAATTGAATAGCCCTCAGCAGGTCTGAACAAAGTAATTCTACAATTTTCTGTTTGGGTACAGTTCTCAGACTAAATCTGTCAACTTTTAATAACAATAATATCCCTTTAAAGCAATTCCTAGCAGTGATAATTCAAACCTGTATTTTTTGTGGAATTCAAGTCAATAAATCCTGA
The DNA here is from genome assembly GCA_013397015.1 of Myiagra hebetior. NCBI lineage: Eukaryota > Metazoa > Chordata > Aves > Passeriformes > Monarchidae > Myiagra > Myiagra hebetior. The sequence goes on from VWZQ01009105.1 coordinate 44,893, forward strand.
TAGCATGACATGCAATTATCCTCAGTGAGCCAAAAAATGTTTCCCCTTGAGAACAAAGAGTCCTTTCCACTTTATTAACTAACATCACTACTTTTCCCAAATGAATAAAAAAGAACAGAAGCCATGACATTCCATACATTTGCAAATATCAGAATGTCTGATGTGGTACTAAAGATGTGCAATTTTTAATTAAATCTATGACATTTTACAAAAGAATTGCCATTGATGTATAGAACATCAGGTCTCAACATCCTTCCATTTGACTAATGAAAGCCCGTAAGTTCAAATTGTGCTTAGGAAGCTTTGTTTTGAGACAATCACATAATTCCTGTTGATGAATTTCAGCATCAAGACTGTTAGCTTTACACCTACATAATCAATTTTCTAAAGAACTTAGGAAAGCATAAATTCCTTCACTCATGAAATAAGGATCCAGATCTGATATTGCTTTTTTGCCTGGTTCTTGGAGTAACTGTTGTCACCACTCTGGGTAATTATATACTCAGATATTATTGACCCTTAAATTGTCACATAATGTAAGTCTGGGTTTTGCTTCAAGGTTTCATGGTTTTCTAGGATTTGCTGATTTCCTTTTTTTCTAGGAGCAAATAGTGTGTGTTGCTATAGCGAAACAAGCAAGTAATTTAAGACACATACAGACGATAAATAATTGTTTATTTTACAGCACTAAAATGGTAAGTTGAATAAAGTGATCCATGTAGGAAAAGGACTATTTTTCATATAAAAAGGTCAGCTGGAAAGTTCAAACCCATTGTTATACCTCAAAAAACCCAAAACTCTTCTGTTGCACTTTAACAAGAATTGCCAAGAGCCTAATTAAATTTTTACAAAATACTGCACTGCATCTTGAGGATGGAAATCATTTTTGCTCTTATTTTCTTTCTGGTGTAAATATGCAGCTTTTCTCTTTGCTAAGGAATTGAAGACACTTTGCTGGAAACATCAAACTTAAAAACATAGCCTAGTGTGTTGACATTTTCAATTTGACTTCTCTTTTTATTCCGGAATTTATTTATCTGCCATTAAAATCCAAGTGGTGATGCCAAAGCTTTCTTCTATATAATGAGATACAACTATAAAATCCATATTCCAAGAGGTTAACATTAGAATGAAAACTTTTTATAAAATGGCATATATTGAAAAGGTACACAGGTTAAAACTGAGATCCTGTTCTCTTTTCCCATCCTTTTACATGAACCCTATTACTGATTAGGAAACTAACAGGCAACTAATGCAGAAATGACATAAAATAGTATTGTGAAATCACAGTCTAACATCTCCAACAAATACAACACAATTTGCTGTTGTCAGACATAAGGATATTTGCTTCAGGATTTCCAAGAGAATCTATGATTTTACTGTGAGAATAACCAGGTAAACACATGAACCATTAAGAAAAACAGCCAATCATATGCTGAACATTTTCCATAAGCAAGAACTTTCACAAGTCTTCTTATACCATACATGTCCTATTAAGTTCATCAATAGGATAATTGCCTGTCATTTCAAATTAACAGAAGATTTAACTGGCTGTAACAGTATTAAGCTGTAACAATGTTAAAACAAACAACAATAAAACTGCATTATATTTGAAATTCAGACATTTACACAGGACTCAATTTAGTTAATGTATTATAGATGAAATATGAAATATTCCAACAGAAGATACCATTTCAGAAAAAGAAATGCCTGTCACAAATCAAAAGATTATAAAAGAATAAATATGGAAATGAAAATTGACTGCTGTGGGAAATCTTGATGCAGTGAACAACAGTACAGCAGAATAAGAAACTAAAGGGACATTGCAACACATACATATAATTGATATAGGAAGTTCAGATTCATATCTTTCACTTGAAAGCACAGTATGAAATTTAAAAGATCAGTAGAGCAGTAGGCTAAAGTAGGTTAAATTTGAACAATACATAATATCACGTATAAGTTTATATGGGTAAGAATTAAAAGTTAATCATATGAGCACTCTTGTAAGACTGTTCTATCATTTTCATATTAAGAAAATTAAATATTATTCTTTGGAGACACAAAGGAAACAAAGCTTAAATTATGTGAATTTCATACTGAACTGAAAGAGACAGCCATGGATCACAAAAAGACACAGAAAAATAAAACAATGGGATTTGAAGGCCTTCAGCTTTGTAGAGCAGTTGAGAGTATTCACGCTGATGAGCCAAACCTGATTGAGCTTTTAATGTCGCATCTAGAGGGTGCAAAGCACTGCAGTCAGAGAGGTAAAGCTCTGTCTCCATCCTGAGTGGGAACCCAGTCAGATTTCTCAGAGTCCTTCCTTGTAGAAGTACAAGCAACTGTCTTAGAAGGAAGTGCCTTGTTTTTCTTCAACTTTCTCCTGAGTATATGACCTGGGGCTTTTGTAAATATGGACAAATACTTATTGCATGGTTCTGCCTCTTGAGATTCACTTAGGAGCCATTTAATTTTCTACCTCCCTAAACAGTAGGGTACTATTTTATCAGGCTTTCACACTATTTACTCTGAGATTTCAATGAATTTCTATTTATAATTCAGATAATGCAAGAACTTTCTTTTCAAACCAAAAACTCCTACTGGAAACAAACTGATCTTTTACTAAACAAAATGAAAAGAAGAAGCAAAGTCTTATCCTGAGTAATTGCATTCCAAGAAAATACAAAGAACACAGTAAACCTGTGAAATGTGTTCAATTCTGCAACCAAGGAGCTTCTAGAATGAGAATATGAGAGTGCGTATGATATCACCAGAGTACATATAAATACCAGCTATTAGAAGACTTTATAATATTAAGTGATGTACTTTGCAAGGATACACATCAGGGTAAGGGGACCTGAAAAGCAATGGGGTTTGTTGTTCTTTAACCAATAGAGAAGAAAAACTGTATTATTAAACTTGTGCTTTAAAACTTCATATGTTATTTTAGTTGGGGTTTCAAGATTTTTTTTCTATTTTAAATTTATGTAAACTTACAGTTGTCCAGATTAAAATACCCCTTTCTAAAGACCAGAGTACTCTATAGCCTATGATATTTCCACTTGTTTTCATGTCAGTTGAAGCAGCAACTGCAATAGTGTTAAAACTGATGCTTGTAGTTCCAAAAGTGCCACCAGAAGAGACTGAAGCTACAGTGGTAAAAAAACACAACCTAGACAGAAATGATATCTTGATTTAAAATGCTAAAATATCCTCCTGCTTTTGGGGAGTATCTTAGAAGCAAAACTAATTTGTGAACAGCTGTTATCTACAGGACAGAACATGAATTTTGGACAGAATATATTTCATTTTAATATTTATTATGTGTTATTTAGCACAAGATGATTCTTTAGTAAATGAGTTGTGCTACAGCATTGATTTTAAGGTAGATGTTTTATTTCTTTATTCTATGTTCTGTGAATAATTGAAAACTATGGTCTTACCCAAAGTTAGAAGAATTGAAAATGTAGTGCTTCTCAAGTCATGCAGAGCTTAAAATACTGGAGGCTGCTTTAAATTAAGTTCTTCATCAAAGTTCTCAAGGTACCTGAAAATCTAGTCAGTCTGGAAAAAAACTTACTAGATGTATCCCAGTCTTTGGAAGGGTGTTCTGCTGGATTTAGTTCTTCTGAAGAAAAATTTAACTTGTTTGATTTTTGTAGATGCATAAAGACTTAAATGTTAAAGAACTTTGATATAATACCACTAAATCTCAGTGAACTTCGTAACACAACACTGGAAGGTAAAACCAATCAGAATAGATTTTCTTTGGTCTGTCAGTGTGAACTAATGAGTTTCTGCTGTGCCTTCTATTAGTCTATCAGAAAAAATCAGATGATTTAATAGTCCATGGAAACAAAATGGATAGATTAAAACTTTACATGAAAATACAGTAGTCCTTTCTCGTTAAGCAGTGTCAGCAGATTCTTTTGAACAGGAGTCAGTACTGATATGAATTCATGCAGGTAAACTAATTTTGTTACTTTCTGAACAGAGAGTGCTAGCATGAAATTAGCCATGTAATTAAAAAAACATAGCACTTTACAGAATCAAACAGCTTTTTAAGAGGATATATTATTTGTACCTTCACAATCAGAAAATTAACATGATTATACCAAAAGCACAGCTTCATTAGTTCCCTCAGGGAATTAATTAACCTGCTTTGTCATGGAAACCGCAGCAACCCTCATAAGTTATGAGTTGCTGTGTTTAATACTGCCATGTAAGTCCAACAAATGTAATGAATTATTAAGTCTTGGAAAATGAACTAACATATTTATCTTCTCTCTGAATGAAAGGAGAGACTACTGAAAGTAAAAAGCATTTCTTTTCAAATGATGAGATGCATGAAGGTATAAAATTTCTTTCCCATATATTATGAAGAGTTTAACAGAACTGTATTACTTAACTCCAGCTCTTGTCATTTTCATAAATCAGAAATCTAAATTCATGAAAAGATAACTGATTTCCCCATGATTTAAAAGCTTTGGAGTACAACTGAAAAGCTAATAATTTTGCAATATCAATTTTATTTTCTTCCCAGAATGTTTGACCTCACTGAAGGCAGAGCTTAGATGGGTAACAAAGTGTGAACAAACAGTCCATGCAGAACTGTGCTTTGGCCAGTGTAACATACTACACAATCCCTCTTTTTTTCTGGGCAAAATAAATTATGGTAAGACAGTGTTATTCAGAAAAAGTTTGGGTAAGCTTAGCAGTGGATAAGATGAATCGTAAATCTTTAGTTACTTACAGTGTGGAGAAGTCTAAATTATGAAACCTCAAACCAGAAGCAAAATAGTCACAGCAGCATAAAGATGTAGGTACTAGTATTTAGTACTAGCAGCCTCCTGCCAATGATGTACTGTGCTAGAGTCCCTTGCTTGGCACCAGCTCAGGTGTCCCCACTCTGTGCTTCTCCTTGCTACCGTAGAGGAATGACTGAAAGCAGCATAGCTTGCCCAGGCTGACAGCACAAATGCTGAAAGAGGTGTGGATCAAAAATAAAACACAGAAAAGAAGAACTGAGACAGAAGACTTCACTGGCTTGTGAGCAAATGGTTGAGGGGGGAAAAATGCATGTAGACAAGAAACGGAAAGGTTTCCAAGCATCAGAGCAGCAAGCTGCACAGTTGTACTCCCAATTCAAAAATCAAACTTTAGCCAAGAGCTCATTACAGCCAAGACGTCGACTGGGAGCTGTCACCCTTTGACAACTGATGATGAGAGTACAGTTATTAAGTCAGTTGGCATATAGAAATCTCCAGAAACTTCTACTGGCTTACCAGGTCCATGCTACAGGGAGCTCTACTGTCTTCTTCACAGCAGTTCTATGAAATAATGAACTCGGTTTCAATCTGAAGCTTTCACAGCAATTTTTGGTGACCATTTCTAAAGGCATATAAGGATGTAATGTGCATAAATATTCTACGACTGAATTCAAGGTGAAGAACTATGACTCTTGGCTCAGACTAACACAAATGTCGTCATATTTACAGACAATTCATGATCGCCCATCAAAAAGTTCAACTCCTTTTCTTCGAGATTTACCAGCATCATACAGACACGTCTTATACTGGACCTGACAATATGTGGTCATAGTACAAGCGAATTGCGATGTAAAATTCTTCCATTCTGAGGCTGGATTTTTTTGTATAATTTTTCAATCCCCTAGCTCCAGTAAATTTAGCCAAATTAAACGAAATTTAAGTACAGGAAAAGATACAGGAAATTTAGGTACAGGAAAAGGTACAGGAAACCAAACACTTCAACTACATGGAAAAATAAGATCACTGAATCTTTAAATTGCATTAAAATCAATTTTGAACTTCCACTGAGAGTTAAAATGGTGTTTAGGTTTATTTACATACAATGTCACTCAGTGTCGACAAAATTGGAACCTCTCTACTTCTTCTTAAAAGCATTAATAAATTAGGTGTTTAGCTAATCTACTTTAAATTCATACACAAATAATTTGAGTTAAAACTCTCCATACTTTTAATTTTACATACAAATATTTTCCTTTCTTTCTTTCTAAAAAACCAAGCTAATTAACCACCATTCAATAACTGTATTTCATAAGAACATATATACATTTATATTAAACTTAATTTTTCCTCTTCTAAGAAAGAAATCTCATGTAACAAAATATCATTTCTTCAATACAAATGAATAGCACTTACTACAGTAACTTTATAAATTAATAAATCTCATGGACTACTAGAATTGATATATTACCTGTAAAATTACTTTAAGTGTTCTGAACTCACCTTTAACAGCATTTTCAGGACTGCAGACATCTGAAAAAAATTATGTATTCGGCTTCTTTTCTGGAGTTAGTATGCTTCAGTGCTGCAGCCACAAAACTCAGTTTTGATCCCTAAATTAGTCTGGCTTCCTGAAGGTGAATTTTCACAGAGAAGAATCCAGCACTAAGTGGGGCAGAGATAGCTATTTACAAATGGAGAAATGAGCCCAAAATAGTGCTAGCAATTAAAGCTCCATTAGCTGGAAACTTGTTGTGCCATTATCATTAGAGAGTTTATAAAAACAGTAAAGAAAATTCTGTGGCTCAGAGCCCCACTGGTGCTGGCTTTAAACAGTAGCCTGAGGCAGCATTTGCTCAGACACAACCCTTTTCTGCAAAGAACAAAAAGTGCAATAACCTCCCAACAAGATTGATGACCTCTTGAGGGTAGACTCATTTGTTCATCATGAAGACGGCAAAAATAGCACCAACTACTCTGTCCTGTTGCAGAAAGTTGAAGATTAGTCAGAGCAACTGCAGCAGTAATCACAAGATCTTATATCTTGCATTTATCTGAGTTATCTGCTAAATGATGTATCTACATTATCTAATAAGCTACTTACAAAGACAAGCAAATAAAAAGTAGATATGTATGTAAAAATCAAATATCAAACATTCAAAAAAAATGTCCTTATGAATAACTACAACTGAATTTAGTATCTATCTCTTCCAATAGAAACTTAAAGGCAAATTTGGCTTTGAGCAGCAGGTTTGCTGGTAGTAAGAAATAAAAAGAGGAATAATAAAAAAAAACAAGGGGAATTCTTACGTAAACCTTCCCTAGTGAGGCCTCTTCCTCAGTAACTGATTCATACTGCTCTACATTGATGTTTTCTCCTATTACAATTCTGTTGGGAGACTGTTTAGCATGAGAGTGGGTGGTGATATGCAGCACTTTTCCCTTTTTGATTCCCTTAAGACTAGGGAAAACTTAGAGTCTCTTTGATCAGTTTTGATTCATGTCCAAATGACAACCCTCTATCATTCAGAATTCATTCATTCATATCACATCTTCATCTTCCCACTGACATTAATATCTGCACAGTAACATTCAAGAAAACTAACCTGATAAATGCACAGGCTTTGTGTATGCCACATTAGAAATTTGACAAATGTTAAATTCACTTACATAAAACTGCTAAGGACTTTCTAAAGGAAAACCCAATTAAATTAATATGAATTCCAGTTACTGATCCAGCAAACCCTTGAACCTTTTGGTAGGTCAATGTGTTGCAGCAACTGATACGTTCACCCAAAAGGCTTCCTATGTCTGCACCGATTCTGAGATGCAAGGAGTTCCTGGAAATGCAGAAGATAATGATCATAAATAATGATGATTCACTAATCTCCACTATGAATAGCAACTAGCTTTAACAAAAAAAAAAAAAANGTAGAATTCCAATAGAATATAATTCTTCACAGTGACATAGGTTAAGCACAGGAAGGGGTTGCTGTGAGAGGCTCTGAAACCTCTGCCCAGGAGGATTTTCAAAGCTCAACTGGATAACACCTTGCATGATTGATCTGTGAAGCTAGCCCTGGTTTGAGCAGGGGATTGGTAAAGATGACCTGCTGAGATCTCATTCAACTTTTTTTCTTACTTTGAGTCTTATGATCTACTTTTCTACTGAAAAATACTGAACAAGTTTTAAAATAAAATAAAGCAATAAAATGAAGAAATGAACTCTATGTGGAGAAGTAGGTATGTGTGCAAAGCAAAAATATCCATTCTTAATTTCCAATGGAAATAGCATGTTTTAATATCAAAAATAACCCCATTGGCAACAGCTATGTCTGAAACAGAAGTTTGAATAGCTACAAACAGAAAAGAATTGTATGAACTGCTGCAAAAGTTGAAATGGTGAGCATGAAACAGCAAGAATTCAGAAATCCATTCCTATTCAATATATGAAGAAAGAAATTAAATCTAGCTGAATAGATACTTCTGTAAGGGGCAAATGGAGGAATATGCACATGTTGCAAACTGCTTCATAGAACTGAGCTTGTGAATGAAAACATGGAAATTGAATGAATATATATGATTAAAAACATGAATAGAATTAAGGCTAAAGGCAACACTTCACTAAAAAAAAAATTACATTTTACCAAGGTGGTGAATGATGGAAAGAATACCATGGACTATGTCAAACTGGGAAAAATGTGAAATTTAAATAAATTATGGGAGGCAAAGGAAGAATTATATAAGAAAAAAATGGCTCAGACTTTCTGTTTTCACTGTTACACAAAGATTTCCTTTCCACAAATATTTCTCCAAAAGGGTCAGAGCATTTGCTGAAAGAGCAGTACCAAGCTTCTCTTCACCAACTCACCAGGATGTTGCGCATCAACTGATACAAGTGTCTGAGCCTGACCAGAAGAGCAACATATATGTTTTTTAGAAAATAAACAGAATGGAAAAATATATCAACATCTGGATGAATACCTGTTCTTGCAGCCCTGGAACTTAGACTGCACTTATTCTAACTGCAGATTAGGATGTTTCTCTGTCTCTCAATAGGTGTGGCATTTACCTTTGATTGAAGTATACATGTAATCCAGCCCTACTACCCTTCAGTATGCATCAGCACCCTCCTCCCCACACCTTCCTTTCCCAGGCTATCCAGAATTAGCAGGAGACAGAGGCTGAAAAGGTATTTGAGCCAACTCGGTTTATGTGGCATATGTTATTTAATTCATCTGATGTATGCTCAGGGCAATGCTGTGTTTCAGGTGCCTTGATCTAATAAATTTTTAGGTATGCTTAGCCTTGGCCTACAGTTTCAGCAAAAATTTATGCTGTATGTGAAAAAGAAATCCAATCAAGCGCATCCACTTCTTAAATGTACATAGCCCTATTAAGGCTTTATTATTTATTTTTATAAGTTGCAGAATATTGTCAACAATCTTGAACATTCCTTAGACATTCATGACCAAACAGCTCTTAAGACGTCAGTTGATTGCTACCAATCATCAAGTTTGCAAGGGTTATGGTTTCAAAATTTAGAATAGGAACATTAAACTCTTTCATGAGATTTATAATTACAGAGGTAAAGTAAGCCTCCTACCTAAATGGCTTTTTATTAGAACTTTTAAAAAACCCTCACAACACAGTAGTAAGATTATCATGTATTGCTTTTAACTCAGAATAACCACCACACCAAGAAAATCATAACGTGGTGTTCTGCTCTTTTGCAGTATTATTGTCGTTCATTACATATACTAAATATTGCACTGAATGTAAGGGGAGTGGTTTTATTTCAGGGTTTGCAGGGTTTGGGTGGGTTTTTTTCTCTTACCATACCTGTAATGCATACATGTATTAAGGAATTATTCTTTGGATTTTTTTATTTTCCACCTCCGAAGTACAGACAAGCAAAACTCATAAACAATTCACTAACAGGAACAAAGCATAGATATTTTAGGCTAGTGTTTGCAGAACAGGTATCTCTCATAAGTTGTTTCCAGGATGAACATGTAGGCCCTGATATTTTGTTCTTTCTCTATTTTTAGGATGTCTTATTCTCAATGGTTGTATATTTGATTACAATTTTAGGCATTCAGTTCAGCCAGTATAGCTGCATCTTACTCATACCATAAATCTGACACAAACAGAACCATTAGCTACAGAAAAATTAGGAATAAATCCTGTTCTTCTGGACAGCATGTGGCTCTTTGAATAACATGCAGGTCCTTTCTCTCTCTAAAATCTTGTGCTTTACATGATATGTACATTTCAATTTTAGCAAAGAAAGAAAGCAGGAGTCTTCTTGCACATTATACAGTCTTCTATTATCTTCAAAGCTGATCTAATTTATCCATTATAAGCAGAAGCAGAGAAACATGACATCTGATGGTCTAATTAATATAATCACTTCCTAATAGCATGGTTTTGCAAGTTCAGAGTTTACTTTCATCATCCTTTGTGCAAATAAATTTGATAGATCAAATGGTGACATGAATCCACAGAAATGGTGATCTAACCAAAGCCTTTTTAGCAAGTCATGAATTTTCTGCTCGAAATCTAATCTTGGAGGAAAAAATCTGCATTTTTTTCCCTCTTTCAGGATGTGAGCTGAAAGAAAAATGAAGCAAACATATAAAGAACTGTAGTTATGGCTTTCAGCTGTCATTTTTCACCCCTTGGTGCTGTGCATTAAGTGAAAAACTACAAAATAGCCTCTTACAAAACAGAGGAACTGTATTATTATTCATTTCAAATAGTCTTTAATAGAAATAGTTGTACTCAATTTCTGGTATGGTAATGTTGTGGCCAACCTTTCGAATTATATTGGACACAAACTTTACATGTTAGATGCATCTTGGATCCCTAGTCATCTTCTGAAACTTAGCTACACCCCATTCCAACTCTGCCCAGGCTTATCCAAGCATTTGCATAAATACATTCCAGTAACTGAGGAAATTCTGAGGACAACATTTACATTTGTTATCCATATATTCCTTTGACTGTCCAAACTCATCTTTACTCAAAAAGATCCACATGGTATTCAAGTAGTGACTGTCATGAAATTACACTTTAATTAAACTAATATTAAATTATTTTATTCCAAGCAAGGAAATATGTTTATTCTAACTAACCCTCTGTCATTGTTTAATCCTAGACAGCAACTAAGTCCCACAGAGCCACTTGTTCACTCCCTAAGTCCAGCATCCACTGATTATGTATTCCTAAGATTGTCCATGTGATGTCCTTGCCTTACAATATTATAATAACAAGATTTGCACTTAGTGAACACTGCCTATCTTTGAGCTATTATTATGGTAGTCTCAAATTACTGAGGAATAATACACAATGCCAAGAAGAGAAGTGGGTGGGCAGACCACATTTTATGATTGATGCCTCCTATTCTGAAAATCACTGCCTCAGTTAGTATTTTTTTTTCCTTCTTCCGGGACTACAAATGAGCATAACCAGGCAGGTTTTTGCATAGAGCTTCTTAAAATAGTTGTTATTAAGGCCAGATTAACAGGGAGAAAAAGTAAGGTAACACAACTCTCTACAGTACACCCACTTTCTCCAAAACATATCCTGGAGCTTACTCTAGGTCACAGTTCTGCTGGCACTCTCAGGACACATCTATTTGAAATGTCTTCATGATCTTGACAATCAGATACACAGAGCTGTAGCCCAAAAATGGGTGAAGACAGTTCCTCACCAACAATAATATATTTCTCAAATTTTGATGGTTCATGCTCCTTCTTTTTCCACAGTGGTTTTCATTGCCACAAGCAGTTAAATACAGACTCTCCAACTTTTCTCAAGTCTGAAATTTTGTGTTTACAGTTCTTCTCAAGACTTTTTATTGTATGTTTTATACAATTTTTTATGAAATCATAACCAACACATAGATTCCGCTAGTCCTTAATCTCCAGAGTAATGTCAGAGTTTGCAAGAAGCTACATGCAGATCTTTTGACTCCACATATAATGCATATCATTGCACCAAGAATGAGTTCCTTAGTTGAGAGAGACTAAAATCTGATGTGTCTTGGGCACTCCTCCTCTTTTTAACTATTGCCATATGAAAGTACAATACTTTACAGCCTTGAGAAGTGACTGAGAGGGAACCTCATAATGTGCATAAATATCGAAAAGGAGGGATGTCAAAAGGATGAATCCAGGCTCTCCTCAGTGTTGCTGACCAATAGAACAGGAGGCAATGGGCAGAAACTGATGCACAGGAAGTTCCACCTGAACACAAGGGAGATCTTTAGTGCGTAGGTGCCTGAGCACTGGAAAATATTGCCCCGAGAGGTTGCAGAGTCTCCCTTACTGGAGATATTCAAGAACCATCTGGATGTATTTCAGCACAATGTGCTCTAAGATGACCTTGTTTGAGCAGGGAGGTTGGACCAGATGACCCATGGTGGTCCCTTGACCAGTTGCGCCTGCTCTGCCAGACCTCGATAGCCCGATGGGGGCTCAGGAGAGCGGCAGAGGTCAACACACCGGATTGCTGACCGTCTTGTCGCCCGTGCGTGTCTGCGGGCTGGCTGCTCCCAAAGCGTGGGAGGCTTAATCCGAGAGCACCCACGAAGTGGGCAGCGGCAACCCAAGGCAAAGGGAGGCGAAGGAAGGAGAGAGCCAGCTGAGGAGGATGAGGGACTTATTGACAGGATCTGGAAGCCAAGGGAAGCCTGACAGCTCTCAGAGCTCCAGGCTGACAGACACGGGGTTTTAAGGGGGACAAAAACTGGGCGGAGGAAGGGAAAGCAACCAATGGGGACAAGTCATAAGGGCGTGAACAAGGTTAAAAGGCGAATGGGGTACAACTTCGGGGTGACAGGCACAAACAGCAACCAATCTGTAACTGAACCTCCAAGAACCTTCCAGAACCGGGGGTGGTGCGCTTAGCCAGTCTCCTCCCCTACCGACACCCCTTCGGACTCTGATTTATCCAGCCATCTGATGGCCAGTGCCTGATTGACAGGGGCGGGCCAGGGATGGTCAGCAGGTTCAGGCTGGTGCACCACCACAGTCCCTCCCAACCACAAGCAGGGAGATTGAGCAATTCTGTTGTTTTGTGACCGTATACAGTGTGTCCATTCACAAGAGCAGACATTTACAAAGGATGCCTTAATACTTTACTTGCATGAAGGAAATATATTTTGTACAGCACTGTGTGCTAATATCCAGATTTTCTTAACTTTGGACAGCAACACATGTACTTGCCACTTGAGCAGTGAATAATGCTGCTTTATTCTAGTAACCTGGATGGCAATAAAAAAGTATTCCTAACAGATGTTTGTTGTGCATCTGTGAGGATGATTGCCTTAGGGACAGCCTACAGGAAAATCAGAACAACCTTATTTATCCCAACAAAGATCAGTTTAAAACAAAGAGTTGTCATTAGAATGCTGATATTGTAATATTTTTTATATCTGATGAAACTCTTGTTTCTCTTTCAAATCGCTCTTTTTTCAAACCTCAGCAACATAGTCTGGATTTCCTGTTGTCATGCAGGTCCCATCAATACAACTTACTTTTCTGAAGCGTGAAACTCTTCCATTCATTCTGATGGGCTTCAAAATTTTGATTTTGCCACTTTGTTGTTTAAGAAACTCCCATCCTGCCACTACATTTGGTTTTGTCTCAGAGATGAAGACCAGAAGAATATTTTTTCACTTTTCCGTACTGTCTTTTACCCAGTAGCATCCCATTGCACTAACACTGTTGCTACTATATGCTCAATATTGATGGTATATAAATTAATAGTATTACTTTATTGCTAGATAACACAAGTAAACAGCTGTGCAACGTCTGATTACCTAAAGCAGAAAAGGAAGAACATTAGTCCTAAAAAGTGGGACAGAGTCAGGCTAATAGGGAAGAATGATGGTTAAAAAACCTCTAAAGGTTAATATTTTTAAGGAAGCAACAGATGAAAACATAAAATAAAAGAACAATCAAAGATGCTGATACATAATGCAATCTGGTCCATTCTTGAGTATGGTAGACAAGTATTGACAGTCTATGAGGTTGACTTGCATAGCAAACACATTCAGAGTGACAAGGAAGCATTTACGGTAGTTTTCAAGAAAGCAAACAATTCTGTTATTTATACAAGACCTGACATTTCTGCAAGATTGGTTGCTTTTAGACTGATGATCAGAACTACACCTGGGCACTTACAAATAAATAAAAAAAGCCCAAATAAAACAACCTAGTTTTAAATGTTTTATTTAATGCATTCTCTATTGCTGTATTAAGGGTATATACAAATTATTAAGAAAAACCCCAAAAAACATTATGTTATTTGTATTGCCTAAGTTCCCTACATTTACAAATTATTAAAATGCCCAGTGCCAGCCTGTGGTTACAAAAATATTACAAAAATACTGATCCTTAAATAATTTTTATTCTAGGAACAACTTGGGATGTAGAGTGAGACTTTTCTATGTTCTACATAATATTAAAAGCAAAAACAAACAAAAAACCTTAGAATTTTTTTTTACAGAAATCACTTGTAAAAGGATTACTGAAAAAAAATATTCTACCTAAATCTCTGAGCTTCAGACTAATATGAACAACATGTATTAAGCAGAATTTCTACTTCCTTCAAAATTTCGCAAACTGCTGCTTCACTCACAGGTTATATTTGTTTATCTGATCTGTAACATGATCTGGTTATAGGTGAAGCAACTGAGTCAGAACACCCTACAGTTCTCCTTTTCAGTTGCAAGAAATAATATCTCAAAGGAGAAAGGAATTTTCCCTGCATTATCATTTGCAGCTGTGGCTACACTATACATATAATATGTTAGTCAATAAGTAGATTATAGTGGAATGAGTATAGCCATGGTGAATGGTGAAGTTCTTTAGCATAGAAACTGTGACCATAATGTTTTTAGATTATTTGAATTATACTGTCAGTAGCACAAGTAAAATTTGTTTTCAAACCGCTTGCATAAAAACCCAGAAGTCTGTATTGTCACTTCGATCTGCATATATAATGCAACTTAAAAATGTTTCTCTCTTCTTCATTTAACTTTAGTTTTATTCCAAAAGAATATTTCATGAAAGGGAAATAATGGGGAAAACTCTGTCAAATAAGGCAAGGTAGATAGCTGTTACTTATTGACATTATTGACTGCAAGTAAGTCAGGCTTATTTGTCCAGTCAAAAGCTGAATTTCAAACCATAAAAGCTACAGTATCCTGCAATTGAACTGAGGGAAAATATGTACACAAGCAAAACATAATTGACATGGATCATTTAGCAACAGAGAGTTACAGCACTTCAATTTGAGAAAGGAAAAGGACCTTGATTCTCGACACAGCAAAGCATTGAAAGAGCTTTACTTACTTAGGGGTCAGGAGGCACAGAGGTCCTTGACAGTTCAAGTGATTTTTATTTTTTTTTATCCCTACTTGTGCTAATCAATTCATCTAGAAGTTGCTTTTCTTCCCCATCTCCAATAACGGAAAGAAAGAACATTGCTCTCAGAACAAAAACTACAGCCACGAAGCTTGAATACGTAAGAGTGACCAGGAGAAGAGGCTTGGTAATTAACATGAGTATGCTGATGGTTCATGGCATGGGAATCTATTAGTAAACACAAAATGGCTGAAACTAATGGCACAAGTCATGTTTTGACAGTAAAAATGAGGAAATATGGAATCTCCACTGTCATGTATCACTGATAGTACAAGAAAATGGACTAATTACCTGTTCTTTAGAAAGAAAAGAATAACTGCAAAAGTTTGTGGAGCTCATTAAATGCCAGGTGATCCCCAGGAAGCCTTGACTAGTTTACAAAACTTTTGAATTCCTTTTGAATGTGCCTACACTAAGGAAGAGAAAGCAAACTGAGCCTGGATAGATAAATTCAAGTCTATTTTTCCTCTCTTGATGCTTATTAGGGGTGGGCGGGGGGGAGAGAAGTGGTGTTTTTTATTTTATTTTATTTTATTTTTCTATGCCTGCATTTATGAGGGCAGCCAATGTTTAAGACCACTGCTAATGACCAGTGCTAATGACAAGTGCTACCTGTTAATGATATTGTAACAGCCTGTTACAACTGCAATATGAGTGAGTTTTCCTTACTTTTGAAGGCATTTGATATCTCCCTTGTGTGTTACCATCAGCCCTGAATGTTTGGAGCCATTTGTATTTCAGACCATATCTAGATTTTTTTTTTAAGTGCTTTCTCGACCTTAGAGGGCTCTTCTCCCCTTTGAAGCTTCTGGTATGCTAAAGACAAATGGAAGTTTGGGAAAAGGGTACAAGCCCAAGTCCATGGCCTCGTTTAAAATTGGTCCCAGACCTGGTCCCTGACCAGGTCTAACCTTGGGTCTTTTGAGGTTCTGGTGTTCTTCCACTTGTCAGCTAGTCCCCTTTAACGTATCCTAGTGAAGCACCACCACACAGACAGCAAGATCACACAGGAAAGAGTTAGGAATGGAGTTTAAGAGCACCCTTAAGAACTTCAAGAACATATATCGGGGTTGAAGCTCAAACAAACATACATGGCAAGCAAGTTAAAACGGGACTGTCTCCTTTTGTCCTCCTTATTTCCATTTTCCCATGCTTGTTCCTCCTCCAACCCACCTCCAACCCTTTCCCTGCCTTTGACTACATCCCTAATATCACAGAATAATTTTGCACATTCCCACATTAACCCTATAACCCACTATAAGTTTCATATAATCTCACGAGCCTTCTCAAATATCTCAGATATAAACATCCCCCACTTATCATTTAAAAAATATTAATCTCCACAACTTTGAGTTGCTCCCTCAGTTGCATTTCCTCAATCCCTTGTCTGAGATGTGCTCTTCGGTCTGTCTTATCTCTTGTTCCTTAGCATTTGTGTATCTAGGTGGGGTTTGTTACTCTTACTGTCTCTGGTCTTTTGTTTTTATCTTGAATACCTGTTAACTATATATGCCCATCAACTAGAAGTCCTTACATTCTAAGTATCTACACATCCCTTATGTTCTGCCTAACCATAAGCTTCCTAGTGTCACCTGAAAAATGTACTCAACAACACTAAGCAACCTTTGGTAACATCTCTCACTCTGGTGACATCTGAAGTTTGACACATAATCTTTAAGTACCCATTCCAGGTTTGTTGTCAGATGCCATGAAGTTTTCCTAGGCCTTTGTGAGCTCAAAGTCTGTGATTTGATATGGCACACTGACTTACAATGCTATAACATTCTTTTCTACAGGCATCTTCTGCACCAGCGCAGTGTTTTGTACGAGGATGTGTAGCAAGACATGGAGATAGTACAAAGCAGTAAGGTTTGCTTGAAGCAAGGGCAAGTGACTATTATACATGCCAAAACAGACGAAAGCAGCTAAACGAAGATGCCATCAGGTTGAATGCCAGAGAAAGCCACGAATTAAGTCTAATTAAAACAGGCTCAGAACTATGCAGTGGATTACAGGGCTCTACTATTATCACTGCCATTGAAGACTCTCTGCAGGCCTGTAACCAGTCTTCTGTTTTACTGTCTCTGTACCACTTAGTGTAGAGATTGTTACTGTGGCATTTCATTAATTAGAAATGACCTGACTCAGAATACTCTCTCTTTCATATAAGAAATGTGACTAACCCAATCTCACTTCCAATTTGCAAACAGGTAAAGGAGAGCTTTTAGCAACTAAACATGAAAACGCCAGTTCTAATTCCATACCCAGAAAACTCTGATTCTCATACTGTAACCTTACCCATCTTCTGCTTCCTCAGCTGAGCCCACTAACCAAAACAACTCTGTGCTCCTTTGCTGTCTGCAGTTTCCCAGCTATTGATTTCAGTCTCATGCTACTCAATGCAATACTTCAGCCTCAGCATGAGAAAAGTTGCTTCAGCATTTTACTGTCTTTCATTCCCAATACATTCCTAGCAAAACGAAAACACCTTGTGACTGTAAGGATTTCAATCCTGAGGATCCTGCGGCACTCCAAAATGTTACTGTTACAGATTACACCTTGCTGCATTACACATAAGACAGCATGCATCTAAACAGCCAGAAGCCACATATATCCATCAACACCAAAAGCAGTATTGGCACCCAAACAGAGAACTCATTTTCAGGTAACACTGAATCCAGATTTTGTCTGACCATTAACTAAAAGGGCATTGGTTCTGTATTTGCCAATGCCTTCTATGAGAGTGTAGTACTGAATAAAGTGTTGAAAAAAGGGGGTAATCTACAGGTGCCTTTAGCCCTCTGGTGTCCAGCTACAATTGTGGATCTATATGTAATGTATTTCACAAAGGCCAGTGTATAAATTGAGTGCTGACTATCTCCAGGTTATGCCAAATTATTCCTAATCAGATGCATATTTTGCTACGTCTGTTTCAAGAGCACAGTCATCAGCATTACCTTAATGATTTTGTGGAGCACTGTAGTCCATCAGGATAATTGGAAACAAATCCATATTCTAGAGTGCATTCCTACACTATAGAAATATTCTTCAGAACATTTAGAAAAAAAAGTGCTGTATCCATCAAACATCCTGATTCAAAAACTGGAAGAGGATCAAACACCATACACTTTAACCTTGAATATCAGGGGATGGAACAGATTTATTTTATCATAAAAATTCTGTCATGGAACTGAAGAAAAGCTACGCTATTAAAAAATCCTTTGTTTTGCAAATCACCCCAACATGACCAAAAACTGGGAATCTTTATGCTCAAAAATATATTAGCAGCTATCAGTAGGGAGTAGCAAGAGTGAGTTGCTCAGTAAAGGGAGGTGACCTGGCACCTGAGTGTGACAGCAAGCCTGAAAGGGCAGTACCCTCACTGGCATGGGCACCGACTCATGGCACCCACAAAAGCTGAACAGAATGAGCCTGAGGATGGTGACAAATTCCACTGACTAGTGATCTCCAGAGAAGCCCAAGGTGATGAGGCAAGTCTAAGGCCAGCCAGAAAGCCAAGGTGCAGCAAGACACATGGCCAGGTAAAGGCACAGCTGCAGCATTGCTCCAACAGATCCCAGGAGAAAGACTGAGTTTAAAAGCATCACCCAAGTGAAGGGGACACATGCCTATCAAGGCTTTGGAAACCTCTTGCTCAGACATGTAGCTAACTCAAGGCCAGACAGGTGCCATATCAAATTTGTTCTGTAGACCTGGCAGTCAGAACAGAAGGATATTGGGAGGGTGTTTGCTGTCCTGACAGGTACAGTCAAGAATAACATAGTGCCATTATATTCCCAGTTGCTTCTCTTTTAAGCTAAACAGACTATGGCAATAGTCTAAATATTTTAGAACATTATCCATTTTGAAATATCTTTGTCTTTTATAAACTGCTTTTACTATAGAGCAGAAGTTACAGCAAAGCCTTTCCATCACCGTGGTCGTTCTTAAAAACCCCTAGACTATCTGCTGAGAAACATCTGCTGTATCTGGCTCAGATTTGGCAGGACATGGTATTTCCCAGTCATTCCAGTGATCATTTACCAAACAGAAACAAGAAACATAACTGATCTGCAGGCTTGATTCAAATGTTCTATTCAGGACTTCAAGACACCAGAAAGTGAGACAAGCAACTGTGGTTTCTCAATTGTTTCTCAGACCAGCACTCCTAATAGTTGACATTAGCATGCAATTAACACAAAACAAAAAATTTTTTATTACAGTAGAAACCAGTCCCTTAAGCTCATATATATCACAAGATAGCAAGATGGGAAAACACTTCTTCTTCTGCCTCTGGAATCAATATTAATGTTGTCCCTTGATTAGGGATTCAGTCAACGTAAGAAGCTCCTCACAAGCAGTAGTTTCCACTGTATTTTTATTACCTACAAAGTATAAATTGTCCAGAGTGGTCCTGGTAATCTGTTCACTCAAACTGCTTGAAGTTTGTTGACATTTTCATAGCAACTACTTAGGCTGTTGTACTTTAAAATTTCAACATCACTGCCCTCCAGCCTTAGATTTCCTCCAGCATTCATATGGCACTTAGTGATTTTCATGGATTCAAAAACTGAAACCGGCTATCAAGGATTTGGTTTGATTCAATCTTTAAAGTCTGAATAGAATTGTTTTTTTCCCCTAGATTTAAATTTGTGCCACAGAAAAAACCTCAATGCCCTGTAAGTTTTATAAGCACTACAAATTATGAACAGAAATAGCATATAAATATTGTTTCTAAATGCATCTAGAAATGAGCTACTCCATTAAACAACAAACAAAACTATCCAAGAGTGAATTTAACATGGAAAATGTCATACTGCTAACCATCAGAGCACTCAGGTACCAGAACAGATTGCAGGGGAAGACACAATACCAAAATACCCCATTACTTTTGAGAAGATCATCAATTAATTTATTTAAACAAACATATAAAACATGGTGACTGCATAATAAATACTGGACTTTAACTGACAGGTGAAATTTTTGAGCTCCTATCTTACTAAAAATATCAAACAACACTATGCCAAATTTCTGACAATTGTACTGGGACATTGAGTCCTAAGAAATTTCCAGGCAAGGAGTGAGGGGCTTGTCCTCTAAATATTCCATCTAAGTGGCTAATGTTGACCCTTCCTCTGAATTACCCTTGACTCTAATACTATCAAAAAACACACCACCACAGAACAGTTGCTTTAAAGTATGAGAGCAACCCCAAAATAATGAAAATTTTAGGCCAGTTTCCTAACCCAGGCAGTACTTAACAACCTTCCTCCAAATCACCAGTTATTTAAATGAGATAAGTAATGTGTATGTTCCAGTCTATTTCCATAAACATATACATTTTCAAAAAACCTATATTAACATTTCCACTCAGATATATCACTATTCCTCCATTGAACTTTCTGTTCCTTCCACCAAAAATAGATGGTGAAGAACAAAATTTGCATTCCTAAACACTGTAGTATTTTCCCCACTAAGAACTACCTGTAGGTATGCAGGCCACATGGTATTTTATTAAACTTCCAAAACATTTAGTGTTTGCCTATATCTGTCAACAATTTAAAACACTATCAATTTGAAAAAATATTTAGACCATAAATATTGGAAGCTGTGGAAGCAGAAGAGAAAGAAAGTAAGAACAGTTTATCCTTTCACACAAAAGCTAGTAAAAATTGGTAACAACATAGGACCAAAACTAAATCAAAAGGTAGTAGAGCCAGTTACTATTAAGGCATTGGACCACAACGTCAAAATTTCCATTTGTGATCCTATTTCTCACCAGCTGAGCTAATAGAGACCAAAACCATGGACGCATTATGAAAGGACAGCAAAACAAGCAAACTCTATGTATTTAAAAAAATATTAGTATTTTCAAAATCAAAATAAGCCAGAACCTAAGTAGGGCTGGAGCAAAACCTAAGATTGTACAATTTTAATTAGGGATGGGAAGGTGGAGAGAGTCCTTGTTCACATTCCAGAAATTCATGTGAAGCTCTCCTGAAGCAGCACTACATCTGCCAGAGAAGTTCACCCCCACTTAGCTGGCACGAGGCTTAGGGGAGCAATAGACTGTTGGATCTTCATTATGCTGTCCACGGATGCTAACATCAGACAGCCATATGCTGCCATAAAAAGTTTGAGAGCCAACAAGCGCTGAAAAAAGCAGTGGGGACACAAAGCTAAATTGCAGCACACGTGTGACAGGATTCTGAGACATCGTGCACCTGCAATATTGGAAAACAGTACAGGACAGGATAATTACATCATCAAGCAAACCGTGCGATGCCAGACGGCTGTAAAGGAGCATCTCCTCTCCTTCCCTATACCTCTGCTTCCCTCTCTTCCCTTGGGAAAATTTACCATTATCTTTTGCATAAAACTCCAACTGTTTTATGCAATATACAGCAACAAAACAAGTTCCTTCTCTCATCAGAATATATGGGCTTCAGCTGGAATCTAAAAAGAAGATGAAAACTCCATTTCTAACTGAAGTATCTGCATTTACTGGAGCAGAACCAGCCACAGGGCAAAGTTTCTAACCAATCCACAAGAAGAGATCCACATTTATAGCAATCCCAGCTGCTCTCTATTAGTGGTATTGCCTCTATCTAGCCCTACTTTAATCGCAAGTGTTAACAAAAGTCGCTCTTAAAAACAAAGCATTAACATTTGACACAAACTATGAGGCTTATTTTTTCAGAACATTTCCCATAAGTCACCAGGCAAAGCTACATTTGTAATCTTCCTTTTAAATTGTAATGTTATATGAGTCAACTCAGCAAGCAATTAAGTCTAACACTTGATCAAAGTAAAAGAAACACAAACTTGCTTCCTTTACCTCGATTATTGAGGATTTAAAGTAAACATTGAAGTAAACACACATTTTAATTATTTTAAAAACAAGGAGCAAGAGACAAAAATCTCTGTGATTTGTAGTTCATTAGAAGCTGATATTTAGAGGGGGATTTTTAAGACTTTTTCTTTTTTTTTGGAGTAGCGCAGAGCATTTTTGCTTGGGTAATTATTGTTTGCCAAGAAGTAAGCTAGATATCAGGCAAAATGGGGAATTTAGAATAAGTGCTGAGATTTTTCAATTAAAAAAAAAATCTACTACCTTATGTCAAGCTTTAGCAGGTCTTTTTGTAACTAATAAAGAAAAAAAAATTATGTTTATGTCTCTCTGCTGAGGTTCTGGGAAGTTCTTTTTCCGAGCTGATGTAGAAGCCATTGGATAAACACGTGTGTTCATGTATATAATCTGTGCAGACATCAAGGTCTGGACAGCTGCCTGCCGACAGTTTTTATTGTTAGGATGTTCCCAGAATCATCATGTTTAACAATAGGACTGTGGGAAAGTCCGACCATCCAATTCCATACCCTTGAACACCAATTACATTCTAGATATATTAGCAAATCTGTCTTTTTACTGCTCTGAGAACAGAGACAGCAAAGTTGACATAGATCATGAAATTATTTAGGTTGGAAAGAACCTCTAAGATCATCAAGTCCAACCACAAATCCAATACTGCCAAGTCCAACACTAAACTATGTCTCTCATTCATCTACACATCTTTTAACTACCTCCAAGGATGGTGACTCAAGCACTTCCCTGGCAGTGTCTTCCAAAAACGTTATAAAAGGATCATTAGTAAAGCAGCAGACAGAATAACACACTGCAATCTAATGTCAGCAGCATAATACACGGGAATTTAGGTCTGTGAATATGGCAGAGGAGTTCATTACAATCTCTCAGCCCATGCATCCTGTAATTTCCATGCCATCTATTGAGATACTCATTCAAATTCCCTTCTATGATAGGTTTCAACATGTGGTCATCAGGTAATTACATTCCCTCTCTAGTGCTATCTTTGTATTATTATTCTTTATTTATTATTCTATATTTATTTATTATTCTTTTCTGGCAATAAGCAGGATATAGTTAGTTTCTTTTTTAATTTTTAGTCTACAAATATGGTTTATTAAAATACACAATTTTCTGTACTATTACTCTGTAGTTTTATGTGTTTGTTGTTTTTTTTCAGCCTGGATATTACCCTCACCAGTTTAAACTCCTATGTTTTAAACTTGGATTTTACATGAAAAGTGAGGCAGACAAGATACAGTACCAGCGCTAAAAGAATATTTTTTCAGTTTGAAAACAAAACTCAAGTTATGTAGATTTACCATGGGAAGAAAATGAAATGGAAATGCTGCTACTCTTCTGCTTAGTAGTCTGATTAACTTCAGGAGATGTAACTTCTTAAATTTCTCTGTTGAGGAAAACTCTTCATGCATCAACCCAGATAGCTGCACTGATCAATCCACATTAAATTAACAACTTATGAGTACTGCAATAGCAAAACATTAAGAAAAAAAAAAACAAACATAATTTGTGGATTAATCAAAGGAAATTTATGCTGAAAATTGTTGTCATCAAAAAATGTAAGAAGAAAGGCTCAACATGGAGCTATTGTCTCGCAGGATGATTAAAACAATCTAGCAGGGAGCTGCTGTGTGAAGGGGTGGTCCTGCCCCTTCACTGTCCCACACTCTGACCAGGAAATCACCCAATTTTCTTCATACTTACATAGGTATCAAGTTGATTGTATGGCAAGGCAATCCCAGGAGCTAAATGATGAAAAACTAACCTTAAAGAGAAAACAAAAAAAGAAACAAACAAAAAACTCCACAATATTGTTGGAACCCTGAATTCTGAGAATTTCAGCCTTTCAGTGCTGACAAGTAATGATCCTCAAAAGCACACTCCATTTGACCTTAGGCCTTGGGAACGACTCCCCACATTGTGTGATAGCACTGGGATTGTCTCTGTGTAATTAAAGTTATGTCACTGGGTGGAATATGTACAAATGTAGAAATTTAGGTTTATGGAATATAGTATATATATATATATATAAATATATGTGTGTGTGTAACAATATGGAGGATTTTGGTTGTGGGTTTGTGCTTCTTTCTTCTTTCTTCTTCACAAATCTGGCTTTTCTGGTATTTGTTAAAAAAAAATCTGCAGTGTGGGATATGAATAGTTAGTTATTGGATTATAAATAAAAATAATCTACATGGAAATCCATCTTTGGGTGATATGAGCCTTAAAAGGCCTTGAAAGTTGAAGCTCGGGGTCATTTTCACCTTGTTAACTTAGATGTTTGTTATATCTTATCTATAATACAGCTACACAGACACTGCCTTCTAAGTCCAAAGAAAAACTCCCTGTTTTCTGCATTTTAATTCAAACTCTGAGTAAAAAGGACTCACGAAAAACAAGAAAATAAACAAGAGGCAAAGTAATACAATCTCAGAAGCAATCTCTTCTCTTCAGAAAATAATGGTTACATTCTACAGATTGTCTTTTTAACTACTGGAAAGATTGTTACAGGTGATCACATGATTTTTCAAAGGGCTTAGGACTATGGATAGATCCCTGTTGACTGGAAGCTGGAAAATGTTGTCCCAGTTTTCAAGAAGAGAAAGAAGGATGACCCTGGAATATACAAGGCTGTGTCAGTCTCACTTCAATACCCAGTAAGATTATGGAGAAGACTGCTCTGGGAGTCATTAAAAAACACCTGAAGGTAAACACAGCAATTGGTCACAATGCAGTTTGCCGACAACTCTAATTTGGGAGAAGCTGTTGATTCCCTCGCAGGCAGAGAAGCCCTGCAGGGAGACCTCAACAAATCAGAGAGATGGGCAATCACCAACTGTATGAAGTTTAACAAAGTGCCAGATTCTGCACCTGGGATGGGGCAACCCTGGATATATGGACAGACTGGACAACAAGAAGCTGGAGAACAGTGCTGCAGAAAGGGACCTGGGGGTCCTGGTTGATGGCAAGTTGAACATGAGCCAGCAGTGCCCTGGCAGCCAGGAGGGCCAACCCTGTCCTGGGGGCATCAGGCACAGCATCGCCAGCCAGGCAAGGGAGGGGATTGTCCTGCTCTGCTCTGCACTGGGGCAGCCTCACCTCCAGTGCTGGGGGCAGTTTGGGGTGCCACAATATAAAAATTACATTAAGTTCTTTAGAGAGCATCCAAAGGAGGGCAAATAAGATGGTGAAGGGCCTTGTAGGGAAGCCATAATGAGGAGTGTCTGAGAGCACCTGGTATGTTCAGCCTGGAGAAGAGAAGACTGAGGGGAGCCCTCATTACAGTTACAACTTCCTCATGAGGGGAAGAGGAGGGACAGGCACTGATCTCTTCTCTGTGGTGACCAGTGACAGAACCCGAGGGAATGGCCTGGAGTTGTGTCAGGAAGGTTTAGGCTGGATATTAGAATAAGGTTCTTCACCCAGAGGGTAGTTAGGCACTGGAACACCTCCCCAGGGAAGTGGTCACATCACCAAGCCTGACAGAGTTCAAGAAGTGTTTGGACAGTGCTCTCAGACACACGGTGTGTCTATTGGGGATGTCCTGAGCAGGGCTACAAGTAGAACTCAACAATCCTTGTGGGTCCCTTCCAATCCAAGATATTCTATGACTCTAATAGAGATTTTCAGCCTGGTGACAGAAACTGAAGCTAAAACCCATTGCTCTAACGGATGCTGAGGTTCAAGATCTGGGGCAAAATGCTATTAATTTATCTAAAAAATTAATAACAGGCTCCAGATAAACCAAGAATGAATACTAATACTTTTATTGTTTTCAGGGAAGAACTGGCACAACGATTTTCAGAAACCAATTTTTATGCAGCAAGCTGATTTTGTTAGAGTATGATGGAGGAGTTCCCTGAAAAGATTTGGAATTACAATGAGGAGCATTTTAACCTATAACCTTTTCTTGACATTCTGTTTGCTCTTAATCACCTGTACTTCATTTAATATCAGAGCTACGTTTTCTTAAATATCATCCTGCTTATTCTATGGGGGAAGGGGAACAGAGAATGTACATTCTGAAGTGAACTGAAACAGGCACACTGACATTTGCTCAGAATGTCAGATGTTGGGAGAAATCAAACACTACATTTCATCTTTAGCTGTCAGCGTGGTACTGGTACTGTTGCTGCTGCAAAGATGTTTCTAGGAAGTCTACAATTCAAAAGGAAGGGAAAGGATGAAACCATCTTAAAATATGGGAAGACTGTGTGATAGTCTAAATGGTCTTGCCTCTGGTCTTAGCATGGCATTAAAAGTCATATAGCACACACATTAACTGTCACAAGCACAATTCTGCTGGTGCAGAGTGCTGGGCAACAAAGAAATCAGCTGCTGTTTAGCCCACATCCGTGCACAATAGCTGCTGATGGAGATTGTCTTGGCAGAAGATGTTTATCTTCATGTTTGTTGTACTTGAGCATTAGTCAGATCGTCAAAGTGATTGGCTACATTTAAGCTGCATTGATAGAGGAGGTTTGTGTTCAGCCACTGAGACAGAATAGTAAATGAGCAAAAGAAGGGAAACATGGAACTGGTTTGCACAGATTACCTCAGCACACATAGCCTGTCAGACACGGGATGATTTGCCTTATTAAGTATTCATTAAAGTATGTGGGGGGACTCAGTGGAAGGAAACAGAGTTTGACAGACAATCTGCACACACTACCTGAAAAAAATGTCACCTAAATCCTTAGTAGAATAGAGAATTTGGAATCAAAAATTGTTGCTTATATGTAATTTCTTGTATTAGTGATCCCAATACCTGACAGTCCACATCCATTTATACATTTACAGAATGAAAATGATATAGTACTTTTGTATGCTGTAAACATTTGTGTACAAGTTAAATCAGTGGAAGATAATGGGGCAATCCAAAGGATACCTCTATTTTCTTTCTTTTCTTATTTAATCTCAAGTGTATATATAGAAAATATCTCATGTGTTTGAAGCTGCCAATTAAATTACTCCAAACTCAAGTCGTTAAAGGGTTTCTCTTATTCTTCTTTCAATAATTTGGAGGTTAAAAAATGGCTGCCAAGGAAAGCTTTTAAAGCTAGTGTTTCTATTAATACAAGTTAGTATAATATCTTAACTGCTACTGACACAGATAACCAGAGGCAAGGAAGCCAACTTCTTTCTATTCATCCAATATTGAAATTTGAATATTCAATATTGATACTTGACTACCTTTCACAAGGAACAACTGTTCTTCCCTGAGGCCTCCAGCAGCTTTGCCCCAGTTCTATACCAGACATCCTAGCTCTAGTTCCCAGCTCCTCAGGGAATTACAGCTTAGTATAGATGAGCTGAAAATCTTAAAAGAAAATTTCAGATATGTAACACGGTTTCTCTTGCACATCCCTACAGCTATTAATCCATATGGTTGCTTGCTCCATAATCAGACATGCATGCAATAAAATTGCTGCTAAAACTGTTTTCAGTGCCTCAGCAAATTTTTGCAATAAAGTTTTCTGTTCAGTTCTGTAAATAGCTAGTTGACCAGATACAAAAGACTTGTATTTCCTGTGCAATAACCTAAAGGATTCATTCTAATAAACAATCACACACACCCCAAAATCTTTATCGATATACTCAAAATGAATATTCAGTAATTTAACTACAAGACTTGGAAGAGTTGCAGAAAGCAATATCCTACCATAACACTTAATTGTATCTTCAAAACATTTAAGATACCATCTGTCTCCTACAGAAATGGGTTTTTTAATGGTTTTCTAGATTTTTCCCAACCTTTAAGTTGGTAGACAAAGGGAGGAGGGGCTGGAACAACTTTTTTGATTAATTTTATACCAACATGTCTTAGGGCATGCCCTGATCTATTGAGTTCCTTCCTTTTATGATTTTAGCTTTGCTCTTGCAAATCATTCCCACACTTTCCACCAGTAGAACAGTAACCTTTAGCTTTTATAGAGTAATGCTGTACAGAATCAAAGTACAGGCAGTAGTCAAACACTGCACTGACATTTAGGAAGCAGATGACGCCACTGGGGAGCAAAGGGCCCCACAGCATGAGTAATGCTGCTGAAGTATCTCTGGAAAGTTACCTTCCAGCCACTTTAAACTAAATGGGTAATCCTGTCCAGGGGCACGGTTGCCTGGACTGTGGTTACAGTAGATCTGTGTTAAACTATTATCACCCTGGCTGGCTCTCCGTGACGCTGGTGGTTGCTGCTCCATCATATCAGTTTCACCATTCTCTTGACAGAAGGCTCTGTTATGGTTTGTTTTTTTTCTTAAATCAGTTTATTTCAGAGAAATGAAACTGAGAACTGGTAGACAAAGGTTAAAGACAGGAAAACTAAAAATATTGAAAGGATATTGTCTCCAGTGTAGTGCAGAGAAAAATAGGAGGACATGGGAAATGAAAGAAACTGAAGAGAAATTACTTTGTCTGTCTTAGGCAGAATAATCCATGTAACCAAAGAACTAAATCTCTTCCATGAAGCTGTACTTAATATTCCTCACATTTCAGGGAAACTACTGTGTAATAAATAGTCCCTTATATTTTCCTAAAAGAAATTATTTTTAAATGTCAGTGTTTTCGCAAAGTAGCAAGTTATAAACATTACAGTGTTATTGACTATGGTTCATGTCTGAGTCATTAAAGAACTACAGCACTATTACTGAAAAACAATTTCTTGTGAAAATGCACCCTTCTTCTGCCAGTGGAAGGAACATACATGTATCTTTACATGCCAGTGACTTTTACAACAGCAAGAAAAGACCTTAGTGAGAAGACCAAAATTAAACATTTAGTTATCTCCTAAACTGCCACTACAAATTTTACAGTAGTATGGCACAAGAGCCCAAAAATGAAAGAAACAAATAAAAACCCGAGCCCTCTGTTCATTTCAAAGTATGTGCAAAGGGCATCTACACAATCCCCTGGTATTGGAGTGCCACCTCTGGTATTCCACCACTTTGGAATACAGCACACTATGCCCAGTTTTATATTTACTTTAAGCAGAGAGACAAAGGCTTTTATGTACAACCTTCCTTGGGAACCACTAGAATAAAGTTTGAGTAAAGATTACCAGTCTACCATTCAGTCCTGGGCAATTAAAGGGTTCTTGTCAAAATCTGTTCATTCAAAAGCTCGGTAGTTATGAAGCAGTCTTGCAATATTTATATTACTGCAAGGCTGCTAGTCAAGGGGAAAAAAAATGAGTTAAAAACAGGTCTGGTAGAATTATAAATCATTGCTTGTCAGTTGAGGAACAAAAATTGAGAATGACTTTGCATCTTTAAGAAACACCTCTTTATTATATGCAAGTTTCTGCATGTATGTACATGTGAAGGAAACCCAGGGTGATTTCCAACTGCATTTACAGATCAGTTGTCTACCCTTTCCTTTTCTTTTCTTTCCTAATTTTTTCTTTTAGAGACTTTAGTAGAAGGTGACAAAAGAGCAAATACTGTATAAGGAGATTCATCTAACAAGCAGATGTGTGTGAATTTACTTCAAAGATTAAAGAATTTCACAGAAACTTCTCCCTGCCAAAACATTTTTTGACATCAAATAATACCAAATGAAGTAATTTCCAGTCAGATACATGCAAAAAGCTTTTGAGTTCTGCAGATTACTAGAATTGTTAGAAACTAGGTAAATTTTTGAGAAAAAAAGTAATTTCAAGTGAGCCCTTCTAGGTACATAGTGATATATTATTATCCACATACATTGTACTTTTCTGTAGTTTCTATGAAATTCTTGAGAAATTAAAATCTCAATGAGTCAAGAATCCTTTTACTATTTATGTATTAGACAGTGCTTTTAACATACCATTTTCAGGCTTACCTCAAAGCTTTCACTCACAAATCAACAAGCTTCTCCCTACACGTGCAAAATCACTTTCCTAAGTCACACACGGGAAGTCACAGACTGCATCCAACTCAGGAGACAGAAAGTCTTCACCTACCCTTAAAAAAACACCCTATTGTAAAATTTGTAGTGGTAGTTTAGGAGATAACTAAATCCCATTAGAATACATCTTAGAAGTTACCTTTTAGCATCCTAAAAGGAGCATCCACAGACACAGAGAGTTTTCTGAAGTCAACTAATGCATTTGATGTAACTTCCAAGTGCATAGTTAGAGCATGGAAATAGTGCAGCTCTTCGTTTGCAAAGTTCTTCAATAATTGTACATCATCATCCAGTTCTCCTAACTCTTCCATCCACTGCCACATCAACAGTTCATAGAGTAAGTGCAGGCTTATCCCTCTGAATTGAGAGGATCAGAGTATTGTCTCTAGGTTTTTTTGCTTGCCATCTTGTCTTGACACCTTGCCTCATGAAAGAAGGCTCCCACATTTCAAGTGGATGAATCATTCATGTAACAGCAAGTTGAAGTTTTTATTCACTGTTTCCCATCCAGAGTCACTAAAGTCAAAGCAATACACATGCATGGCCTACGTAGGGCATGATTTCTCAAGGACAATGAGTTCTTAAACCTCTGCATGAAAGAGATTCAATAATATATCAAATTATATCATATTAAACAGAAATAACAAACAAATGAAATTATAACCATTAAACTCCTTCCAAAATTATTCTGATCATTTTTGTAGAAAGTAAGAAAAGGGTGTTACTGCAGAAGATATGACAGCTGTGCTTGTGCCTTGTGAAATATAAAAAGTGGCAGTCAGCCTTTCCTAGATGTTGATAGATTAAAAAGCAGCATTTCACATCAAAATGGTTAATTTCAGTGACCTTTCCACATTAAGAAAGAAAGATGAAAAAGCCAACATGAATTACTCTTGTGGGCAACTGACAAAACCAGGGTGCTCATTTTATCAAACTTCAGTAGCTTTCTTAACATGCAAACCCTTCAGAAAGAACATGAAATTCAGGACATTTGCTGCAATTTCAGGAATGAAATGACAGCAGCTGTAGAGAGAATATCTGTTTCTGTACCTTATTAAGGTCCAGATCTAAAGCTGACACAGTGCAGTAAGCTCTTGACAAGAGATGAAATTGCAAGGTTGTACCAGCCAAGGAGCCATGTCTGCTTGCTTCATTTTTCCAGAGATGACTGCTGTCATGAGTAGATCATTTTGTTCTCCTATCATACTGAGTGGCAGTGGAATGCCTGGTTCCATTTGTGGAAGATGTTGTCACTGGGAACACCAGCAAGTCAAGCTGAGAAAATATTAGCTGGTAAAAAGATTACAAAGTCTGGGAAAAAAATACTTTTGTATCCCTGTTATACTTTTCATAGCTACCTCCTATCAGCCACAGAGAAAATTCCAGGTTATTGCTGTATTGCACTATGTAACAAGAAAATTTGTTACCTGAATACACCATTGGAAAAAAAATAAATAGAACCCAAACTGATTATGTGTCCCACTCCTTTACTAAAAAAAAAAAAAAAAACCCGAACTCACACTTGTGCATCTCAGTCCTGAAATCATCTTAACAATTACCAAGCATAGTGTAAATGCAGAACTATCAACAAAGCAAGGAAAAGCCTAAGGCTGTAAAAGAGTTTGTGATGCATACACACACTCACATACACATATATGTGTAAATAAGCACACTGTTAACTTTGCTTTGACTAGTGTAAAAAAACCCTGTATCATTAATGAATGACACAGAGTACAAGAACTACTATGAATGAAAGATTCAGTACCATTAGTAAATCAGCTCTCTACATCAGAGAGGGCTTGTCCTGTACAAATTGCAGCAGTCCTGAACTGTACAAGTCCATACATTTTCCCAATTCAGGTTCGATTACTATGACTAAGCTCCTCAGGAAAGACAATCGTGTCTGTAAAAGCAAAGACCACCATGTCTGTAAAAGCAATGTGCAAACAATATACAGTAGAAACCCAGAAGTCATTCAGGAAAAAGAAAGAGATTTTCTACTGTTCAAGAGAAAAGTATCAATAATGAGAGAACAAAAAGAACTGCATAACAGTTTCTCTTTCTCTGACACAAAATGACTTTTATGAACATGCTCATAGTGAATTTCTATGTGAATATTCTTTTCTAAACTGTTTGAAACTGTAATCAAAAAATCTATTTACTGCACTGTCCTATACAATTCTTTAGAAAATCTCACAAGAACAATGCCAAAGTTTAGTTTGCATGTCATTTGCATGCCATGGTTCCCATAGTCCAAGCATCTTCCCGTTTCTTATTTCTTTTATTTCCATTGCCAGCAAAACCAGCATTAGCAACACTGTGAAAACCTGTTTTAAAATAATAGCCATTTGATATTTCCTTCCTTCCTTTTTTTTCTTTTTTCTCAGAAATGAAGATTTCAGTCATTGAAATCTGATCTCTGCTGCTCTCCTCTCAAGTTCACATGGACCAACTGCCATCTGGCTGCTTATTGTGATAGAGCCAAAGATGGTTTTAAAAATGCAGCATACTTTGACTGTGGAAATATATGGAAAAAATAGAACAGCACTTGACATTTACTTTCCCTCCATGGATCCATTCTACTGATCAGACAAATAATTATTCCAGTGGAATTACTGCAAGCAAGCATAAAACTGTTCTACTAGCCATTCAAACCCCCTGTGACTGCTAACATGTTTAATTAGGTAATTTTGATCACAGATGAAAAATGTAGCCATTTTGTTGAGATGGCATATAGCTCAGAAAAGTGCTTGTACCCTGCATACTCTGTATAAGTGTTATATCACTGGAAGGAATATAACCAGCATCACCATTAGCCTTCTGAAGTGAGGCATTCTCAGAAACATTTCAATACAAGGAGAAAAAAAAAGATCAAAATGGTCAATATACATAATTTTAAAAAATAAAAGGAAGGAGGTAAATGAAATATTCAAAGATACAATGTGCAGAGAATTTATCATGTAAAACCTCATTAAAGCTGTAATCAATAACTAAACTCAGTTTTAAAACGTTCTGATAACTTCTGTTATGCTCTGAGTGTACCCATACCTCTGAGATGCCCCTTCAAATTATGTCATTTGTAATTAATGGATTCTACAGGTGTTTTAGATTTCCTAGTTATGTTCTTGCACAACCTTCCTCCCCATGTACAGTTACCCGGACAACTGAACTACTGCAGTTCCACAATAGTTCCCTGGCTTACTACACAGACAAATAGTAAATATATGACTTTTCTCCTATCATTCAAGTCCTTTAATAGTCACTGCCATAGCACTCCTCAGCATTTTGCAAAGTCGTAGCTTTCCTTTTTTTGTGGACAGTAGTTGCAGTTTCACATTAAGAGCTGGAGATAAGAAAAATTGACATGTGGTGTATCATTGAAATAACAGAAAAAACGGTTCCACCTTTGAGATAATACATCTTTTATCATAAGTTGTATTTAATGACCTTATATATTGTTTCTAAAGAAGTACTTAGTATGAACAAGATACAATATATGAGCATATGTTGGAAACACTCTTCCAATTCCCTCACTAAGCAAGCATATTCCAAACCAGACAAAATTGCTATGGAAGAAAATTAGTGTCCTACAATGCATTTTTCTGAAGAGACTGATTTCAGCAACATGCAAGAAAGCCCTAGAGCAACAGTAATTCTGGGGTTAGGGTGAGGATGGAAGACTAGGAAGCATATTCACCATTAAGCAAGATCTCTTTATGATGCAAGGAATTGCAGCCATACTTTAAACCCACTCCCAAACCCACGAAGCATGTCTGCAGCTTTGGGTACATCAATATAAGGAGGACATCAAAGTATTAGTGTGTGTCCAGGGCAGTAGAGACGAGGGGAAGAAAGGTCTCAGGCACAAGACTTATGAGAAGCGTCTGAGGTCTCTCAGCTTGCTCAGCCAAGAGAAGAGAAGGCTGGCAGCATCCTCATACAGTGACACTATACTCTTTCCTCTGTGTGTGTCTGTATGAACACTAGCTAAGGTCCAGTTGGACAGCAGAGAAGGGTGATGGGTTTGAGTAGCATCAAAGTGCCTTCCAAAGCTGGATCATGGATCTGAGGGGTTTGAGCGTCTAGGGGACAACGACTCCAGGACACCTGGGTGTAGGTGGCAGCCGCTGGGTCAGCTGTGTCCAACACCAGCTACGTGAGAGAGCCATCATGTGTATGCTTCTGCATGTTGCAGCTAGCAAACTCTGATATCGCTGGGCTAGAACTGAAAAGCAGAAAAAAGTCATCTAACATTGGTGCATGTTTATGTGAGCCCTGTGTTCATGAGGGTGCAGATAAAAGCACTGTTCTCTCTCTGTTTCAGTCTGTGTGCCTGGTCATAGGTGCAGCTCATAGTGGAGAGGGTGTGTGTTTGCACCTGCTGGGGAATATGTGCTCAGCCTCACTACAGCCTCAAGAGACAGAACTGCACAACCCTCGTTGATTCAGGAGAAATTCCCTAAGCCCAGACCCCTATGGGCATAGTTACCTCTAACAGAATCTAAGACAGAGGAGAAAAAAGGCAGAATATAGAGATGAATCGAGTCATGATTCAACATATTCTATAGAACAGCTAGAACAGTTCCGTGACAACATTGCTAAAATTTGGAAGTGCATAGTGCAGCCAAGCAGCTTCATCTTGCATAAAACTGGCAGTGAAAAAATCTTCATTTACCCAAAACAGCTGCATAACAATGTCATTCGCTTCTTCCTTACAGGATATTAGCAACTTGCAGCTTGAAAAAGCTTCTGAAATGTGGTTTGGAGCTGGAGTCAGAGAGCTATTGGGCTGGGTGTGTGCACCAGGAGTCATCCTGAGGCATATATTAACATGTAGAAAATCAATGTTCAAGTACTTGGGCAAATACATAGAAAAAAACAGTCTCTTTCTAAATACATGGGTTTCTTACGGTCACTTTAAAACGTGTGTATGTTTCATTTCATCTTCTCCTTTCTACTGTATTCAGGAATATGAATAAAGAATACTTTTTCCAAAACCTCAGAATGTTGATTGAGGAATATATTATAAACTGTTATTGAATATTAAGTACAGAGTAGAGATTTGCCACATTTAACCATTTTTAACAGTGTGAGAAGTAGATTGACTGCCTAAGTGTAGTGATCTATAGTGAAAATTTTAGGTTTTAAAAATCTGTTTTGAACAAAACAGCTCATTCATGATGACTTAAATCTTTCTTGCTGTATAGAAAAGTTGATGTTAGTGGAAGAAAGAGGTAAGAGCAGATGGAAGCATTTCTACGTTTTATTGCTTAGGCATGAGTAATGTATGAGACGGCTGAAGTAAACATTTTGATGGATTTTCCTTTTGTACTGTAACTGTGTCTTGTCACTTTTGATATTAACTTAAGTCTACTATACAAAAAGGGAAGGCAGAAGCAAGGACTTGTTTGTACCTCTGCACCCTGTGAGGACCCCCTCCCTTCAGGCTGAGTTGAAGGGACATTATTTAGCATTAATGCATCTTTATAGGACTGTATTTATAAATTAAACCTACTGGTGCTTAATAAAACAAAGCAGCTGAAGCTGAGGACTGGAAACCCACACTTATATGCAATAAGGGGACTTACTCTAGACTAACTCTAGTCTGGTCTGCAGTCCAAATTGGACTGCATCTTCTGTTTCAGCCCCATCAGAAAGAAACACTCCTCCACAGTGTGAACCAAAGCACAGAAAATGGGGACAATCAAAAGATTTATTTCAACTGCACAATTGTGAACTGATCTAAAATGATAAAGTAAACACGATCTGCCTTTGAAATGCTTCATCTATTGTCAATGCCCCATTAAGACTTTTTTCTCTATGCTGTGGACAGCCAGCCTGTTTTTCACTGAACTGATAACATTTCCAGTCCTGTCTTACACTATCATAGCTTCAAGTTGTCATTTAGATGGGATTCATTTTACCTACTTTTAGTTGACTGAGATTAATTTCCTAATATCAGTCATCCAGACTCCCCTGTCTGCTAGAGAGAAACACACCTCCAAATGGAGATTAATTTTAGGATGGAATGAATCGCTTTGAAAGTTCTGCTTTCTCCACCGTATAGAGTGGGACCCTAAACCTGAAGACTTCTAAATTCAGAAGGGTAGGTCATGATGGAAACATTTTCACAATTAGTCATCAGAGCCCATTTTGAAATCCTTCCCTATTATAGTGGCTTAACATTAACTTGCAAGGTAATATTTGTCTTTTTCTTAAATTAATTTGAATTAGTTATTCATTAGAATCACAAATTCATAGAACAGCAGAAGTTGGAAGGAACACATACAGATCATTGGGTACAACTCCCTGC
This sequence comes from Myiagra hebetior, assembly GCA_013397015.1. NCBI lineage: Eukaryota > Metazoa > Chordata > Aves > Passeriformes > Monarchidae > Myiagra > Myiagra hebetior. The sequence goes on from VWZQ01009105.1 coordinate 81,179, forward strand.
TCCTTGCAGGACCACCTAACACTATGCCATACGACTAAGAACATAATCCAGACACTCCTTGAATTCTGGCAACTTTGGTGCCATGACCACTTCCCTGGCAAGCCTGTTCCAGTAACCAACCACCCTTCCAGTGAAGAACCTTTTCCTAAACCCCAGTCTGAACTTCCCTGACACAACTTTGTTTCATTTCTTTGTGTCCTGTTGCTTGTCACCAGAAAACAGAGCTCAGCTCTTCCCCCTTCACTGCTCCCCTTGAGAAAGTCACAGAACACAGAATTAGGATTTAATGAGAACACAGGAAAAACTGGAAAAACTGCAGTTCAAGCACAAGAGCTGTCACACAAGTTTACCGAGCAGCAAGATGTTCAAAAATGACCAGACCTATTTAGCCCTTGCCTGTCTCTTTTTCCATGCCAGTTCAACCCAACTCCCCTGGATCCTTCATTTTCCAAGCCTTTGCTCTTTCCTCTAAGCATCCCATAATACACTAAACACACCAAAATCCCCTTCCATAAAATCCCTGAACTTATGACTGACCCATTGCAAATTGTTCTTTCCCCTGCATGCCATAGCAAATCCTATTTGTCGCTAAGCTGTCAGTTTAAATGGTTCTCTAGGGATAGCATTTCTGTCCTTTTGTCATCCTGGGGGGTTTTACACCTTTTGCTCTCTTTGGCGAGCTGTAGGAGGAGCCAGCTGAGCACTTTTTATCTTCTGTAGTTGGGTGATGCTGTGCCTTTGATACTTCCCACGTGTTGGTGTTTAATTTGCTTAGTAAATGGTCAAATAACTTAAAATATCCTACTGCCGCTAAGCTGCACAACTTTTTCCACGGATTCACACCAGCTTTCAACACAATTATGTCAAGCTTGCAACTGGTGGACAAGCTTGGGGTAGAGTGAGACACAGCTCTTCGTTCTTCATGTGCTGGTGCTGCAGCGGGGGCAAATTACTCAACAGATTTTTTTTTTTTTCAGGCTCCTTAATTCTAATGATCAGATATCGAGTAGTGAAAAACCCCACACTAATCCATAGGGCTCCTCTAGCACAGGCTTCTTACCTCTGACATACCTGATACACCACAGCACTTTATCTTCAAGTTAGGGATGAGCTTTCAAAGGATCTCAGTGCAAGCTGCAGCATTTAAAAATCACAACATTAAGTCCCATTAAACTTCAGGAGGTCTTTTGAGTGCAGCCTTTCTGGTTTGACTGACCATGACTATTTATTTAAGATTAGAAATAAAATTTGTTCAACAGAAGACAATCTTAGCATTTTTATTTTTGGATTTGTCAGGTTTTGTATAAAAGCAAGATCAAACAACTTAAATACCAACACCCTCTTCACTGCCCTACCCAGCATCTTCTTCTTACACTCTGTCTTTTATTCCTAATTTACTTTATTGATCAGGATAATTATTTCACTGCTGAGGAGTCTGACTCATTGACAGAACATATATCACCAAAGCTACACAAGTTTATGGTTTATGATCAACTAAGGGACTTTATTTAACTTATTCCAAGGTTGGAAAAGACATTGTGAGAAGGCCTTTTACATTTATTTTCATTAACACATCCTGGAATGAATTACTCCTATATCTATCTAGTGCAGTCAGGGATTCTGGCTTGAAAATATTTCTTCAAAATGAATCTGCAAAAGCAAATTAACTACTTATTTTACATAGTTTTATCTTATGGTGGATTTTAAAAAATTAGTGTTATAAAAATGAGATTAAGTGCTATAAATTAGGGCTCCAGTATTTATTATCTCCACCAAAAAAAAATTAAGTAACTGTGGTTAGAATTACATATAAAACCTGTGATTCATTCAAGTAAAATCCTGTCTAATTCACTTGATATAGCATTCTACAGACATTCAGAAAATATTAAAAAGATACAACAATAGATTAATAATAATTTTAAAATTATAAAATGTCCCAGTTCAGGGGGGATGCAGGAGGGGGAGGGAAGAAAAGAAAAAAATAAAACCCTGAAAAACACTAATATCAGGGTCTAATTTCATATTTAGATCTGTGTTATAAATACAGGTAGCTCAGAACCTGTTTTTCCAAACAAAGCAGCCACCACATTTTGTTCACAGCTATATTGCCTATAAAATAACCATAGTATAAATGGTCATTCTGCATGGGAATAATACTTGAGTTGGCATATACAGCTACACTTTTCAAAAACAGTTGTTTGAATTTGCCTGTAATCAAGAATTAAAAATTAATCTCTCTACTTACTCTTTTCAAATGTTTCTTTTAGAGGGTCCTTTTTCTTGTACATCTGTAGCAGTTTTCCTCACCAAAAATAAAATGCGTGTATATAAAAAAGAGAGAGAGAACTTGCTTTCCATTCTACATTTCAGTAATGCTATTGAAGACATACCTGTAAAACTGTAGAGAATTTTATTCCTCCTTATAGAAACAGAAACAGTACCATAGTTTAAAAATGAACATTCAAAATAAATACTCCGTCCAGCATTTAAGTAATCGGCCAAATGAAAGTTTTTATCATACTTGTTTCAATGTTTTAACTACTACAATAACTAATACAACTATAAAAAGGGTAAAACTTCTGAGATGTGATTTGGGAAAACATCAATCAAACTATTCTGACTGCAGAAACTTCAACAAATGCACATGTACTCAGATTCTCGTGGTGTTCAATCTTCTACCAAGGTAACTTGCTTCTCTCACAAAAACAATATAAAAATTACTGATAACATTAAAATGTGCATGCAGACAGATTGTTTAGCACAGGGTTGTGCTTCAAGCACCAAGCACACACACATAGTTTCATCTAGGGTTTGCTAATTTTTTTATGAAAATGACAACAAAAATGCACCAAGAGTTCGAGACCTCCACCAGGAAATTGGTGCTACAGCAGGGAGTTGTAAAAATGCTCACACAGGGCAGTTCAGATGCAGTATTTGACCAACTTTAAAGATGCCCAAGAATGACAGAAGCACAGAAGGCAGCTCTGTGTTGGAAGGAAGGCTACAGACAAGAGGGAATTTTGGAGCAAGCTGTCTGTGCTGCCATTATTGCACAGCACTCTGTTGGCAACTGCAGTTATGAATTTGCACATGTTAAGATGCCAATGCAGCAAGATACATTTAAGCTTTTACAGCCAGCTAACAGCTGGTGCAGCTGAGAGGTGTGAGTCATTTCTCAGCTATACAAACACAGGGTATAACATGCAAAAATTCACCCAGTTTAGCCTTCTGCAAAGAGCTCTCAGAAAAAGAGGGTAGTAGAACAAAAACTGAGTAAATGACATACATGTGGGCTTCCAGCAGGCCAGTTTAAAATGAAGTGGGTGATACCACCTGAGGATGGTCAGGCCAAGAAGCTGACTAAAAGTTGCTTCTACAAATCCTCTGAAAAACCATTATAACTTCCCCAGAGGCATAATTTCAAAGTGCTGTTGTTCCTGCAACCAGCCATGGGCAAGAGGTCATTTTACGCACCATGTTGCCACTTTGGTGAGTGAACCAGCCTTAAGGCAAGTCCTCCCACAGAAAACATTCAATGTTCATGAAAGCATTAAATATGGGATCAGACCAGCATTAACAGAATCCAGAAAAGCTTTCATTCATTCATTCATTTCAGTCTACCTACTTCCCTAGAAACTGATGTACGTATGGTTGTATAATACATACAGTTTTGAGATTTTTCGACTTTCCCTATAAATATGTTTGGTTTTCATTTTTTTATTTTGTTCTGCTTCTTTCAACATCATAACTAAATTTGTAGAGACTAATAAATAAAATGAATGTATAAAATTTTCAGCTTTGATTATATATATTCCTACAAATATCCAGTGGGAAAGAAATCACTTACTAACTCTGTCGTAGCTTTGACGTTAGTATGTTATTGTTTGCAATTTTACTCAGAAATCACCAATAATAGGTCACACTTATTATGTCTCACAATTTGAGCCATAGATTCATTCAAACAGTCCCCCCTTCTCATGCTCCCACACAATCAACAACCCATCACAATTTACACACTTTTTTAATCCTGCACGAACTGTGCAGCTAAAAATCACAGTAGTAACCTACATCTAATTACTAATTTTTCATGGCTAGGATTTGACTAAAACTGATGCCATGATATTTTTCTGCCTTTTCTTATACACCTTTTTATAGCTGTTTGTATTCTTAGTGTTTTTAGTCTACATTCTTAGATGTATTTTGTCAAGCTAGGAGACTAAACATCTTAGAAGCCTCGTAGTTAGGGATCAGAAAGCCCCAGGCCCCAAGTTCCTCTCCAGAACACATTTTTTAAACTGAGATAGGGAATCTTTGATAGATATGCTAATTAGTAAGACCTGCAATGTTATACCCGATCTATGATGTGTGCATTGTGGTGGGCATTTCAGTGCATTCCACCTGGACATGGTGCACCGAAGGACCCTTAAAATAATTACTGAGGTAAAACTCCTTTTTCCCTTCTAACTATGTTTGATTCTTGATTTTAAGACCAGGAAAAGGCATCAAAACAAATGCAAACAACCCTAAACTCAGTGAACTCTGTAATATATTTCTCAAAAGAGCTATTAGTATGTGAGGTTATGTGTGAGAATAGGCCTGGCACTGGAGGCGTGAGTACTACACACTTCTAGGGCAGTGAACAGCCTCATCTCAGGCTGAGATACACAAGAGTAACAATTATGTGACTATACTAATTACAGTGATTTCAACTGCACTGCCACCACTGCCAAAAGTAATGGACAAAATAGCAGCTGCAAAACATCTTCCCTCTACTAAGTGCACCTTCCTTTTTGCAAACTTTCTTGTAGACTGATTTCTTAACATTAGCTTATTTTAGTTGGTATTGTGATGGTATTTCACATTCTTGGCAGATACAAGACTTATATTCATTTATTAGAACACATTTCTGACTTGAATTTTATCCAATAATACTGTTATTCATCTAAGATTCTTGGATGTAACAGTCATCTATAATTCATGAAGTCTTCACTACTTCACTGACTACAACTGCTGCAACAGTAAAAAGTACGCATTGAATATTGCACACATAGTCTAAAAATAAAATGGAAAAAAATCCAAGACACATAAAGAAGAAAAGGCCCACAGAAAGAGAAAAGAAGAATGTATCTTTCATGGCCATTTATTTATTATGGAACTGCCAAATCTACAGCAAGCTGACAGAAACCTTTTTTTTTTTTTTTGTCGGTGGGACTGGATAGAAGTTAAATACATGCAAAACACTAAAATACTTGCACTGCTACCTCGCAGTTATTGCTTTTGCTAAGTGATAGGCTCAAAATCTTTTTTATGGGCAAAAGGAGGAATGTCAAGAATGACCACCAATTATAAAGTAGGGTGACCTTATCTCAAAACAAGCGGGAACTGGAAGGTCCCCTTTGTTTTGGGTATTTGGCTACTCCAATGAGTCATCAGTTTCTATAAACAGCCTCCCCTGAGATAACGAGTAGAGAAATGTCATTTTGGTGTTTGACCAACCTGGTGCAAGCAGGGGAAAGTGTGTATATGGCTCAGCCCAGTATAAAGTATAAAAGTGGACAGATAATAATATAACCTTTGAAAAAACCCAAATTTGTGCTGACTTCACCCACATACTCCTTGCCAGTGACTGGAGATACCCAGCATCAGGACGCAGAGTCTGATAATAGGAATCACATTCGTATCATCATTAAATTATTTACTGCAATTGCTATATTATAGAGCGCATTGCTGTATGCCTCTTCTAAAAATAATCCATGTAATGCAAAATATATCACATTAGTAAATTTGATAATAAAGATTAAAACCTCCTTGTGTAGCATCTAAAAGAACCTGATTAGAGACAATTGCCTGTGTTTGGCAACAGCTCACCCTTCACCTGGAAAAATTCAGATGAAGAAGAGGCAGTGAGTCCCAGCAAATGAAGAACAAACAAGGGTCAATGGAAGAGAGAACCAGGCCAGCAGCTCCTGCTCAACAGGGTAAAATTCTCAGCATGGGGCTCCAGGAGTAAGTGAGCAGGCTGTGGAGCATCAGGGAAGACTAAGGGCTCAGGACCAACAGAGAAGCCCCAGAGGTTAACACCTTAACCCCCAGCACCACAGCACCGGGACAGCCGCAGTCTTTGGCCCAGGTCCCTGCTGGGGTTCTCCATGACAGCACAGGCATTAATTACCAAGCTGCAATGAGTCCCCAGCTACGAGGGCAGGAGGAGCACAGAACCCATCGGGAGGCGCTTACAGAGCTGGCTTAGATCAATCTGGAGAAGAAAGACCAACGAGGCTTTCTCGGCCACCTGCCCTCTTCAGCTACCCTGGGAACTGCAGGAGAGGACACAGTCAGGATCTTCTCACAGCTAGACATTGAAAGCCCAAGAGGTCTTAGCTGCACCAAGGGCAGGACTGTATTCCTCATCATTTTCCCAGGAAAAGAATTTCATGTTATGTTACAATTTTCTAGAAATTGCTGTCATATCTGAGAAGATGCAAAAGAAAATCATGAGGGTGTTCTATTCTCTAAAACATAAAATCAAAAAACTCACTCCCTTAATTTGAAAAATTGGACATGAAATAGTCAAGAAAGAACACACATCATTAGCCACTTTGGGTTTCATCTCCGAAGTTTTTTCTGTGCTTCATTTAGTTATGAAATGACAAGAGGGATTCTGTGTTTCTTAGATCTGAACTCTCATTCATCAGAAAGCATACATCCCTCTGGAACTGCCTCCCTGATTGCAACTTGAAGAATCTTTGCTGGAATTCTTCTTAATGTGAGTATATCTTTCCACATTTCCTATAATCCAGACTACCCTTGATCAATGCGATCAGGATATCGACTCATGAATCCCCTGCTAGGGTAAAGCCACCTGACAAAATAGTGGTGACATGCAGAAATATTTTTGAAGTGCTAACTGCCTGGGTAACTGGCTTCTATTATGAATTAGCTTGCCAGGGCACTTTTGGGGCAGATATATTCCTTCTGGACAAACTGGTGAGAAAAGGAGACATTAATCACCTCTGAGTTTATGAGTCTCAGTACATACATTTTTCATGTCATAAAACTCTAGAAATAGTTATACAAACACATCAGTGATATGAAATTCAGCTAATTGCTAGTTTCATAGTGAGACTAGATAAAATGGGACACAAGTGATTTATGGGGTGACTGAATGATGGACATAGCTGCTCAGGACTCTCCAACTCATTAGAGACATTTCTTTGGGAAACTGAGCAGGCTGAAGAGAAAGCTGCCTAGAAGTCAAGAACTGGATCGCTGCGTAGTTAGGTTCAAACAGAAACAGAGAGCTTTGGCAGGACCCTTCTGCTCCCCTGACAGCACAAGGGAGCAGCATGGCATGAAAACTGAGAAACAAGCAGGCTGGACAGCATCTCCCAAGAGCAGAGCAAAAATCAGTATGTTCCCATCAAAACATTTCCTCAGAATCTGAAAGTGTATTTCTTATGGAAGGTTTTCCGTGGTTCTTCCTACAGTACCAGACTATAAATTTGTCCATTGTCCCCTCAATGTTCTCACAGAAAAAAATTCCAAAAATCCTTTTTTTGTAGTTATTCCCTTCTCTCTTCTGTTTTTACCCTCCCTTCCTGGATTTTGAAGTTGAACACCACTTTGTATAAAATGATTCATAAATATTAATCAAAGAAAATATACGGGGAAGGAGACCACAGTTAATGACTGCTTAGAGAAGGATCTATTTTATGGGAAATTAATTATTTCATTACATTATTATTATAAGTTGTTAAAATTATAATTAATTTTCATAAGTATTGTAGCAATAATAAATGAATGTCAAAATGTGTTGTCTTTGCAGTATTTTAATATAGAATAAAACCCTTATACCAGGAAAAATAATCTCTTCAATATCAAGGTGTGGTTTTTTGCTAAGAGAACCTGAATTTTTACATAGATGCTCATGAAAACACAATGATGTCCAATAGTTAGGAAAATACTGAAAGTGTATTTGGCAGGGACCACCACACATTTCCATTACAAAACCTATTAAATAGTGGATTTATATCCCTTTCTACACAGTCAATCAGAAGAAAATCTTTACCAATATTCTGGAAAAGGAAAACAGTATCAGAAAGCCTATAGAACAAAGCAGCGAAAGAAATACAATATTCTATTTTCATTTACTTTATTAATAATGCTATTTTGGAAATATTCAGTAGTAAAAGAAAAGCATTAAACCACACGAAAAATGTATTTTTTTTATTTATTAAACACTATTCTCACTCAAATTCTAATCCATCAGGCCAAGTCATAGCTACAGTTAGCAAGCACTCACTTTCCTCATCCTCAGAAAAACACTTCAGTCCTATAGAGGAGTCATCCTTTTTGTGACTATACATAGAAAATTATGCTCATTTACATTGCCACACACAACAACCCTGTTTGCATTGGGAAATTAATTTGCAGAGAATACATGTTATGATGGACAGCTAGAGAAGAAAGGGCATGGCACATCAGACAGAGTCACCCTGAAAGAGGTTTGTTTCTACAGTTTGTCTCAGTAGTGAATAAAGATCAACTTAGGAAACTCTTCTATTTATAGGTGGCATGATATTAATTTCTAGACCAGAAGGTAAGAGGTATTTCTGGTAGCAATATGCACCCAAGATTAACAATGTCATTGTTTCATAGAATATACTGAAAGAAAGGGATGGGTGAAGAAGATACAGTATTATGATACTTGGCAGAAAGGAAAATAAAAGCAAGAACACAGAGGCAAAGAGAAAGAATGAAAAGCATGGATGATTTTAAGGAAAAAAATAATGGAAGGGCAACTGGCAGCTTGTTATGCTACTGTAAACAGACAACTCTCAAGCATTCAGGCTGAAAATCCAGTTGCTCTGCAATAGCACATGCTATCTACGCTCATAGTTTGCATTTCCACTGAGACCAGACTCCATTTTTTCTTTCCAAAATTATATTTTCAAAGCTTAAATGTAACCCCTATGTCTTATACCATTTTCCAAATAAAAGAGGGGATACTAAGTGAAATGCTGCATAATTGGTTAGTTTTCTTGTTAGTCTTTCACATTTAAAAACTAAAAATTATCTTCCGACAATTTCAGCATTGAAAATCATCTTATAAAATCCTTCTTCATCTGTTAATATCTGATGCATCGTGAGAACGCAAATGCAGTCAGTTCAAATCAGGTTATCTCAAATCAGTTAATTCAAGTTCACAAGTTGATAATCTGACCTAGAATAGGATGACAGAATATGGATGACCTTAGGATAGGACTTTTTAATGGTTTCTTCTGACTAGAGAACTTCTATGTGTTTGAAAAGATAATAGTTTAGACATAGCATGCAAGGACTATTTACATTTTGCATACAGTCCTTCTTATTACTCAGAGAAGAAACTGGAATTAAGCAGACTAATTTAGGAATAATTAGTCCTCAATGTTAATGTGCTTATGTCAGCAGACTTTTGTTCCTAGCACTTTACCTTCCATGTCATGGGCCCAAATGTATCAAGGATTCTTAATATTTAGCTAAATTCAAACTGACTCCCAAAACTACCCGCTCCAGGTCTATGTCAAATCTGTCTGTTCCAAGGCAATGCTGATGCTGGCCTTTAAAATGTGCATTGGGAGAGAAAACACAATGAGATAGAAGTGTAATTTTCCATCTTATTCCCACAGGATATAATAGGAAGAAAAGGCACTAGCAACATAATTTCATGATGGCAGTTCCAGCTCTGCCACTTCTGGGATACTTAATACCTACCCACCTAATTAATGCAGCAGGTTAAGGGAATAAACGAAAACATGAGGAAAAAAAAAAGCCTGTTTTTCCCAGACATCTTTCTGTGTTTGAGCTAACCTACACAAAAGGTAAAGAAGGCAAACTTTATTCAGTATTCTGAACATAAGAACTGTTAATTTAATTTTCTTAGAATTTGGTATTTGAGAAAAATACAGATTTATCTTATAGAAACCATGATAATGATTTTTATGCAGATTATTTTTTCCTCTATTGAATGCAATGTGAAGCATTGAAACTTTCAGGTTGCTTAGGCCATTTTAATCTGCAAGAATTTCAGGGAATGAGCTCTTGGCTCCAATTTCATTCTGCCAAGTCTTACTAGAGTTGAATTCTTTGTCCATAAACTGTACAGTAGAATAGTTAGCTAAGTTGGACATATTCTCTTTATTCTTGACAATACACCAGAAGAATTAGAAAATAATGTTAAAAAAAAAAAAAAAAAAACTTTACAGAAGAAATTACCTCAACCAGAAAAACTCACACCATAATTTTAGGTGTAGCTTTAGAATCACTCTGAACCACTAACATTTTTGAGCTCTCAATGCATCTTTGAGTTCCAGTACTAAAAAACCCTTCTATTTCGGTATCTCCATAGTTACCTTTCACTCAAATGTAACAATGCAAGACAGAAAAATATCCCAAAAAATTGCACATTTACTCTATGAACACAATACATTGATACTTACTCTATTTTCCTTTTTCAAACTATGACCTTGCAATGCAGTTTCCATGAAGAATGAAGTATGAATAAAAAGAGTCCCTGCATTGCAAAGCAAATTTTCACCGTGTTAACATTTTCCTGTCTGACTCAAAACCTCATTCTACATCCCACTGAAATCGGTTTTCTAATACCCATATGCATCTGTGGCCATTCCACAGAAGAATATTCTGCAGTGATAACTAATAACTTCTGACACTTTTAAAGAAATTTAAAACCTTTGTAATCAGAGAGCAAATAGAGCCATTTTTCACATCTTATTTACTTAAAGCAATATTTTGATATAAAGCCCTATTTTAAAGGCCTTCTATTCATATGATCAAATTTAAACCAAGATATCTAGGACTGACTCTGCTAATAATGGCAAACACTGCAACAGCTGCTATTGAAGCAGAAGAAAAGAACAGACCAGAAGGTGGAGTTGTCAGAAACATGACCAGTTTCTCAATAATCTCACACTTATTATCAACTGCAGACACACCAGTTCTGCAGGGAAAGACTGGTGTGATAGTTAATGGTTTTAGCCTTTTAGTGGTGATTTAGCACTGGAGGGCACTTGTCCTACTGAAAGTGTGCAGAAGCTTATCTGTCATTACTTTGAAAGGCAAATGGCCTTGCAGTTACTGAATGGTAAAAAAATCAGCAGGGGCAGTGCTACACTATAGCTAAGGGACAGAACACAATGTTGATACCTCACCTTGTTTCTAATATTCAATTAAAGTTTATGACAAACTTTTCCCATTGTCTTTTCCACTCTCATTTTCTCTGGAAAATATATGTTCCTTTCCAAAGTTCACACCCAGGAATTCATTTAAGAACAAATAAGCCTCAAAATCCTGTTGAATTCCAGGTAGGGGGACGGGGAAACATCCCATTCTGGTAACAAACTCAGATTGCTTCTAATAAGACATGACTTGAGAAGATGAAAAATGAGTTGACAAATTTGAAATAAATAAGGCTTGTTTGCCAAATAATAGATGCCATAGACAGTTTTGCCCCATTAGACCTCAATGGTATAGACCAGTGTACAGTAATTTTCTTACTGTAAGGATGTAGTCCACTCTAAAATAATGCTGATTTTACTTAAAAGAATCCCAAACATCAAAAATATCCCACTAGCCTCAGTCAAAGACACTAAAGAAGAAGCCAGAAGAGATTCACTATTGAGTATTGTAGAATCACTGATATCTATGTTGATATAGATATAGATATAGATATATCTATGCTATGCAGAGAGCACATAAGGGAAGTATAAGTTTCATTTAAGCAGAAGAGAAGGTGATGAGACAAACCAGCAGCTGGTCTGTGCAATTCCTCTCCAAATAAAAAGTGTGTATTTTGGCTAGGAATTAGGTGCATTCAGTTGCTGTGAATTTGAAGTCTTCAAAAACTTTTTATTTTACTAAATCAATATTCCCAGAGGCATTTCCCCCTTTTTCTTCTTTCAAGCTCTCACCACACATCTCCTGTGTAGAATACATGAAGCAGTTCAAGAAAACTTACATGGTAATTAAAAACAGAATGGCAAATTTGTAGATACCTACACATCCACAAACCTATGACAGATTTTAAGCTGTTAATGCATCATGCTCTTTACTGGATGGGACTTGAAATAAACGTTCCCTTTAGTTCCCTTTACTTATCTCAAATAACTGTATCATGACCACTTTGAAAGTGAGGAAGGGGATGGGGAAAAGCAATACAACAATATGATTTGAAAAGATGGCTTTCAACAAAGGGCAGCGAATTTATTGGTGCACTACACCTTTTGACTTTGAGAGATGTTGTAGGGAAACACTACTGAGAAGTGAAAATGAAATTCTGAAAATTGGTCTTTAAAAGATGGATAAACATAATGTAAAATTGGAATTTAGGTTTTCTACTTCAAACAGGCCAGATATTCAGGGAGTTAGTCAAGTTGAAATTCAGAAAATTAAGTCTCTTATCTGGACACACAGGCTGCAACACAGGGCACAAAAGTAGGGAGTGACATGGGCTCAACTACTCAACAGTCAGAGTACTGAATATTGCTCAGTATCAGTCATTTGGTGCATGAAGATTTTCTTTCCCACCATCAATTTAGATTACAGAAATATATATACCCTTCCCCTTCATCAGCGCAAGCCACAAGAGCAGGTTTATAGTTCTGATATCAACAGAGCTGTGTTTTTCTTCTCTCAAACCACCTTGTTAATTCCCTTAAAATATGAGCTAAAATATATAATAATGTTTCATTCAACTGTGACTCACTGCAACATTCCTCATAGCCGCCACAGAGCCAGTCTAATGGCACAGATCTGACTCTGATTGTCAGCAGCTTCTGCACAGCACCCCAGCTGCTGTTCTCAGCTCCTCTGTGAGCCTCTTCACCTATTCAAGTCAATATTCACATAATGTATTCATTCATTCACTTCAAAAATGTAATAACATACTTCCCACACTACAGAACTCCTACATAAACTGTTCCAGTTTCTCAAATATCTTAAAGACATTAGCACAACATTGTAGGAGGATGCATTTGTTCAATAGTCCTCCAAGGTCACTGACTTAGGCCCATATTGTAAATTCTGAGACCACTCTACCAAAGAATACTTTGAACTAATCATTTATATTTTCTGTCAGAAAAAAAAAAAAAAAAAGAAAAAAAAGAAAGGAAGAATCAGCTTTTTTATTATCTAGCCATTAATCTCATAATAATTATTAATGTTTTTTTTCAAATAAATCAGTTTACTGGATACTAGGTTCCAAATTCAAACAATCAAATGGCAGATCCAGATCACTTGGTAAGTTTATAATTCATTCATTTCCTGATGCACAGGTCTACTGATTCCCTCACCCAAGATCTTCCCCTGTGCTAACAGAGTGGCATCACACTTATGCATGCAATACAAATATTGCCCACCTCAACAAGCTCTTGAAGAATAATTAAATGTTGCTTTTTCTCTTTTTCCCATCCAACACCAGGAAACATAAAACATGACAAACACCACTAACATCTCCACATACTAGCTTTTCATCCAGACTCTAAACTGCTGTATTTTGCTTTGAATCTCTCATTTAATAATATTTTATCATAACTTTTTGGATTAACTTTACAAATGGAAGAACCGGCTATTGGCAATTTCACCTATTTGTCACTGATTAATTATGGTTTTTTCAATGTCCTCAGAATTTTATACAAGAGGCTAAAATAACTTGAACTCCAGTTGGCATCCAGGCTGTTAAAACCCTTCAGTTTTCAGTCTTTTAATACATATGACATCATTTTTTATATTACTTTTACAAACATGGAATACGTGTTCCATTTTTGCAATGCCCATAGCAATTACCTTCAGTTCAGTAATAGTTTCTCTTACTGAGCTACATGACATTATTCAAACTCAAGTACTTCAAATCCTAGCTCTTGTCACTAATTCACATTATGGCTATTTTCGTTCCCACTGGCACCTGTTGGTTTTAAACCCTATGTCAGTTTTGATTCACATTTAAAGAGAATTAATGCTACTGCAGGACTTTTAAAAATTACATTATTTTGCTGAAGGTACTTATTTATCTTATTATTGGTAATACATTCTGTTCAGAAATAATTCAGAGACAAGAAATCTGATGGATCTTCTATGCTGTTTGGATTTGACTGATCATTTTAAGCCTCTGCACAACAGAAATTTCCAGATAGCTTCCTACAAGCTGCCTTTATAGATAAAATGCCCAATTATTATGATTTTATATTATCAAACCTAAAAATAAAAAACGTTAGTGATGATAGTCCTTCACAGAAGAAGAAAAAGCAAATGTTTCTGTATTTCATTGCCCAGGAGGAAGTAAAGTGGGTAAGATTGCTGCTGCTGTGAAGAAAATTAGTTAGAAATAGGCTGCATGCACACCATGTACCAGCACAGGACAGATGCTTTTGCTGTATTGAATCTGGAGAACTGCACTGATTCACAAGTGGTGCACAAGAAAGGCTGTGGGTCACACAAGCTGCCTCCATGGAGAACAAGCACAAATTTAATACTATGTCACTATCCATATATACTTTAGAGATAAGATTTTGAAAATTAATTAATTCATTGACTAATTAAAACCAAAAAAAATGTGTTGGAGACTGATTTATAAGTGAAGCAAAGAAAAGTAGCTAGAAAAAACAAAACATATTTTAAATACTTCCCAGATTTGTCACGTATCTGTTAAAATCATACATACTCTGAGACAGAATGTATGTCCTATTTTTGCAAATATTATTTTAAAAATCAATTATAACATTTAGTAGACATATATTACTATTTCTCTATCATAGTCTGGTCCCAAGGGCCACAACATGAAATTTAGACAGCTTTGGAAAGGAAGCTATTGTAAACATACACAGACTGAGAATGTAGTTTCCCTGGCAACCAAAAGATCTGAGAACTCATTCCTTCAGGTTGCAATTCTGTTTATGAGCTTCCACATCTGCTTGCATAGGAATGAGACACCTGGGATTACATTTCTGGAGTGATGAGTGAGAAATTAGAGAACAATAGACATTACATAGCTAATTTTGTGCAGTGATGAAAATTACTCTTCTGATATTCATTGTCATGGACCACCCAGAATGTCAGGACACCAGTATTCACACCCTGATTAAGCATCCAGGATTTTCCCTACTTACCTTGACAGGAGCCAACACCTGTAAGAAAACCAATGAGGATGCTCTCCTGCTTTGTACTAACATGGGTTAATGGACTATTTCATTAAACAGATTGTAAGCATTCCTCCCTGTTAAAACAGACTAAAAGCCAGAGGAAGGAGGAAATATTGCATATTAGATGGTGATCAGGAAAGAGCAGGCACTTCTGTTGGCTATTTTCAAGAACAACAGGTGCAAAAAGAAGTTATTCCCTGTAAAATTTTATTTAACTCTCAACATGAACAAAGCTACATGTACTCAGCTGGGTTAGATGGAGGGAATTACTACAGCAGGATACTTTTATTTCTTAATGTGTTCTCTGCAAATACTAAATGTTTGCTATATGCAAATGACTTTGTGTGGATGCAGTCACACCAACAGGGTTATTTTGTTCAGCCCAACATCTGCAGGCAAACTACCTCAGATAGGCTGTGGCGAACATGTCTGAGGAGTAAGCGCATTTTCAACACTAGTATTCAACATAATTAACTCACTCAGACAGTCCTACATTAGATCAACTGCAGTTATTGGCTTTGTTTTCATTATTAAGTTTATTATAATTAATGATTTTTGTGAACAAAACAATTTTTGGAGGGGTTGTGGGTTGGTTTGCTTTGCTTCCAAAATCATTTGATATTATTTCATGAGGCAAAATGAATGGAAAAATTACTTCAGCAATCCTCCTTTCTCTACTAAATGTGTTCTACTTCTGTCTGAACACCTTCTTGTTATAGATTTCTAATGTTCAGAAATGTGCAGTAAAGTTTTGTATATATAACCAGAATTATCCCAGATAATAATTAACCAAAGAAACTGTGAACACTAGTATCCCTAAAAACCATCAGAGTTTGCTTTTTAATTTCTTTTACTTCTTTTAATCCAATATAAAGCATTTTACTAAGTTTTTGAAAACTGGGGCTAAAAAATACTCATGGTAGCACCTGTGGAATTTCAGCAGCAAATTTTCCTACATGCACAACTTTCTCTACCACTCTACCAGCACAGTGCTCTACAGTACTCTACCAAAATCAAGATGAACACCACCCACCGTACCTCTACCACCCAAAATTCCTCATAGATTTACAGCCTGATTTAAGGTTGCTTTGAATTTGACTCAAGTAACAACATACATTCAAGTTTTCACCTACTTGCATGCTCAGACTGACTGAAAACTTCAGACTTTCCTGAGTAGGAAATGCATTCAGACTTTAACAATCAGTACTGGGTAAGTTACCCCTTACCACTCTACTTGATGGCACACTTTGAAACTGAATACTGAGCTTCTTTTGATGCAGCAAATACAAGTGGAGCCTTGAACACAAAGGCCAAAGTTTATCCACCTGTAGGTGAATATGAAGCGGTTTTCCTTTCTGTGGCCATAAATACAAATTAAAGACTTACAATGAGAAATATAGCTTCCCATTATACAGACTGCATATCAGCACAAATAGAATAAAATAAAAATGTAATTTTTTTCAATAGCACAAAGATTTTGAAAATTCAAGCCCTTCACATTATGGACCAAACTTTCCCATACTTTCTTGAGATTTGAATTTCCAGAATTTGTTTCATAGAGTGGTGTAACTCATACCAAAGTGTGAGGGGAAAACAGGAAAAAATGCTGAATCCAAAATTTCTAGGCAAGCCTGACCCAAAAACTTTGTAGTCTCTCACACTGAGCCCTCTTATCTGCATGTCAGTTACATAACACTTCATAAGCTATGAAAACACAAATTCAATCAACAGCAAAAATTTAACACCTCTGTTCTTTATTTCCCATCTTTGTAAATCCCAGTTCTCAACTACACTGCCCAAAACTGTAGGCAAACTTGAAAGGAGGAAAAAAAAGATTCTTAATAGGAATCCCCTTAAGGAACAGGAGGAAGCCTGTTATGTTGTCTTAACATATTAAGCAATTTAAAAGGAAGAAAAAAGTTCACTGTCCTCATTTCAGCTGGGATAAATTTAATTCTCTTCCTAGCAACTGGTACAGTGCTGTGTTTCAGATTTAGTATAAGCATGATGTTGATAACACACTGATGTTTTAGTTGATGCTGAGCAGCGCTTACTCTAAGACAAGGACTTTTCAGCTCCCATGCTCTGCCAGCAAGGAGGTGTGCAAGAAGCCAGGGGGGAGCATGGCCAGGACAGCTGAGTTGAACTGACCAAAGGGCTATTCCACACCACAGAACATCGTGCCCAGTATATAAACTGGGAAGGCTCAGTCACTGCTCCGGGGCAGGCCAGGTATTGTTCAGTAGGTGGTTACGGATGCTGAAAAAGCCTCAGCAGAGAATTTCTTCAGGTCTCTGCAGTAGTTTGTGAGAGTTCTGTCTTTCCTGTGCAGATTATTTTAAACAAGATTACAGTATTGTAAACTTCTTGCACCTGCAGGTTGTTTTGCAGTACTGTTATGGTTTTAACTAGATAAATACTAGATAAATAGGAATGGGTGCCTTAGAATTTGACCAATCCCCTCAAGGGGTGGATGGCCAAAAGAGCAATTATTTTATGCCATTTAACACACTCTTGCAAACTACCATATAAAAGCCTTTGGAAAGATTATTAAATCGCTTCCATTTATCCCTGAGCCTGGACTTCGTGTTGTTTCTCTACTTGGCTGTGGTGAGAATAGTGACACATAGTGAGCAATGGTTTTGTGCATCACTCATCTTTCTGGGGTTTTATTACTCTCTGTTTTTGTTATATCTTTTTTCATTACATTATTGCTGTTGTTATTGTTGCTATTATTATTATTATTAAATATAATTTTTATGTATATTATATTGCTGGCANAAACTGGGAAGGCTCAGTCACTGCTCCGGGGCAGGCCAGGTATTGTTCAGTAGGTGGTTACGGATGCTGAAAAAGCCTCAGCAGAGAATTTCTTCAGGTCTCTGCAGTAGTTTGTGAGAGTTCTGTCTTTCCTGTGCAGATTATTTTAAACAAGATTACAGTATTGTAAACTTCTTGCACCTGC
>VWZQ01009105.1:100066-114212 GCA_013397015.1 Myiagra hebetior
AAATATGGTTTATATTATATTTATATATTATTAGATAGATATACTATATAAAGTAAAATTATTATTACACAATTTATTTCTATATTAATATATTACACACAAATATATATAAATATATCAATATATACATGGTAAAGAACAGCTCAGAGCTTAACTTGATTATATTAATTAAGCTGAGAGAAAAGATTATTTGTACCAGCAGGAAAGAGAATGAGAAGTAAGGGAATTAGTAAGGGAACTTTTAAGATTCTTAGCACGTTAGACAGATGGGTACACAATCACCTGGGAAACACTGAAGTCTATGCTGAAGTTTGGGAAAACTACAAGATATTATAAAATGAATAAGCATTAGGATGGCAAGAAATACCCTCTAGGTGTTCCCTTCCCAGCACTGGGGAAAGTACCCCAGGCCCCTCCAACCTTGGAAGTCATACACAAGTGTGGTTGGAAAAAAAACAGATATATCATCATGTTCCAGAATACATTTATCAGATATAGGACTTTCAACAAGGGACTCTTAAGCCACCCTTATCAAAAGGTTTGTTTAACTCTATAGTGCCTTTCATCCTACCTCTCAAATAATTTCCCTGCATCACCTCCATCCCTTCCCAAATACAGAACATACCCATTTCTCCTTTTTCCAGTGGCCCTAGTTTGGTTGATTTTCTAGCATGATCGGGTATTTATGATATAGATACCCTGTTAATTTCTGTGCTGGTTATTAATTCTGCTTAGGTAATTTCCCCCCCTTTTGTTGTCTACAGTATCCTGGCATTTTTGTGTCACTGTGTTGTTAGTGATGCCACAGGTCAAGGTGGGTCATCTGCACAAACATCAGTCTGCCTTTGTATTCTGCAGCAACCTGAGACTCCTCATGTTGTACCTTGTTAGTGGTGCCACAGGTCAGGGTTAGCCATCTGCATGCAAACCCTAACCCATAACTCAAACAACTTCCTGAATTTTAGAAGCAAATAAAGGCAAGTTTTGTATGTGTCCCCTGAAAACTGGGACTTTAGGTTACCAATGGATGAGGTGTTAGTGAGAAATGCTTACTTATTGATGACTTTTCTGATCATTAGTAGCCTTATGCAGGCAATATCAAAAGATTTAACACCTCAGTGTAGTCATTCCTACCACTGTTTTTCTTCCAGCAGATTTGTCTTACTTGGTCTTGCAAAAAACTGCTTTTCAGTTTCCTGCTTAAACACAACTTCCTTTAGTTATATCAAGTGCAAGGATCCATCAAATGCAAAGATCTATTCACATCATGCTGAGTATGGAACATGCCAAACAAGCAATGCTGTTTTGCAGCCTTTGGATTTAAATTCAGTGGTGGTTTCTAATGTTTTGCTGATTGCGAGCCACCTGCTTTAGATTTTCTTCAACTCATTTCATTGAACTGCTAATAAAAATTTTTATTGCAAGCTCAGAGAGTCTTCTCGCTATTTAGAGAGCAAAGCTTAAATACAGTTTTGATTTTCATAGCTGCTTTTTAATCACCATTTTAATAATCTTTCCTCACTCTCTACCAACATGTGGACACAAACCTCAACCTGAAGTTAGAATTAGCACCTTCAACAAATTTGATAACAAGCAACCCAAATTAAATCAATGGACATCTGTTTAGATTTCTGAAAGACTCATCCTCATCTAGAATCAAAATAAAATATATTTGAAAAACCCACCTCAGGACCTGCTTAGATCTCTTTTTCCCTGTTAATTTTCATTACTATTTGTGCAAATAGTATTAGAACTCCATGGAGCATGAGTATATTATCATTTCAATGTCCTAAGAATATTGCAATTTAGCCAAAACTTGTGAGAAATAAAGAGTTACTTCCACCCATTTTGTTAATTCACCCCATACTGAAAAGTAATGTATAACGCATTAAGCAATGCATTACAGATCTTTCCTTTTCACATCACTTAGTTAAATTTTTTCCATTTGATAGGAAGTTGTTATTACCTACAGGCCTGACCAACAGAAAGTGTACATAAATAATTCCTAATCAGGATTTCCATTACTTTATTTTTTTATTTTATCTTATTTTTTTAACTGTGGTTGGCAGGAGGTATCAGTCAACTGTTGTTGTCACCCTGGGCAAGAAGAAGAATTATCTGGATACATACACCATACCTGTCCAACCCTATGCAAGCTGTCATAACAGCTACTATTGTTGCAGGGACTGAATACATGAATTTCTTCTTTTGAAGTGTATCATTAGTTCCTTCAATATATATTTTGCTTAAGTTTCAAAGTGAGACATGGGATAACACAAGGTCCTCAGCTTTGGCAAATCAGTCCAGTCCTTGATACTCAGTGAAACAAGTGAATTCCACCAAATAGACGTCCACAAAGAACGTTGGTGTTATAGACATCTCATCAAATCATCGAGTTCTTGAACTCTCAAAGAGACAGTGTCTGACATCTTAGTCTACAAAAATGCCAAGTCTAGAACATTCACATTACTGCGTTCAATTTTCCAAAACACAGATGCATAAAAGGGAAAAAATATCTGCTTATTTATTCATCTTGGAAAAGTGCAGCTAAGGCTGCTAAGTGACTCTTCTAATAGGCGTTTTTTTATGGTTGGATATTTTTGTATAGCTTTATTAGATGCCTTCCCCTCTACCCTCCCTTACCATCATAGTCCAAGTTTCTCTGATCAGGTTCTTTTATACACTTCAATATTTTTAGATATACCCATAGGATTCAGCTGATCACACATCACACACACATTTCTTGTACCTATGCTTACCTTGATAAACACTTTTAATTTTGCCAACGTGATAAAGTGAATTGTATAAACATTTGCTGTCTTCTATAGTAACATCATTTACGTGATGTTAGAAGGTTGTAGCCTTGCAGCAGGAGGGAGGCTACCTGTTATCTTTGCTCTAGGTGCTGTGCTCTGAACTGGGTTAGACTTCTGTAAAAGGAGAAGACGGGGACTTGCTTGAGATGACTGAGCACAGGTAATTGCAAGGTGTTTTGAGAGAACAGATTGAGGAAGCAGAGAAGAAAGGACAGATGGTGTTAGCCCAAGTAAGGAAGGCTACATAGCACTAGCAGAGGCTTATATACTTTATGTAGACTTGATTGTTCAGCTGCTGCAAACTCCCCTCCAGTGCAGCTCTCACATACTATTGTTTCAGTGTACAAGAACGTAACCATTTCCGTACAGTTTCCACAGAAAGTGATTCCAAAGGTGCTAGAGTTACACAGTAGGCAATTAGTTCATCATTTTTCCAATCTAATGGTGCAAAATCCTTGACTTAGCGGCATGTCTAATCCTTTAGAAAAGGCTAGATTAATTCTGGAAAATTCTATCAAAGCTGATGAGTACCAAAAGGAAGCCTACAACATCATCCTGGGCACTCAATCGCCCATAGTGTCTGTGGAGTTTTTTCCTGTGCCTACTTTTTAAAATTTTTATCTTTGAGCTCTACATGGAAAGCTTCTCAAGGTTTTTCATTTTGGAAGCTTCATCATGCTGGGTGGAGTTTTGCTTTATAGCTTCAGAAAAAGGCATGGAGGCATCTTTGGTAACTACCAGCTTCTATAAATTCTTGCGTTCTTCTAGTTCAAAATGACATTGCTCATGGTTCAGTGAAGTTCCATAACCACTGCAAACATTTCTGAGCTAGTAAACCTCACCTCATCATTCACAAAAATACAGTCTCTGTCATTACATTCAACTTTAAATACTTTGCATGAAATCTAACATTTATATTGTTTTGCACATATTCTGATACCACAGAGTATCGTTAACTCACCCACTCTGTTGATCAGCACTTCCCAAGTCTTATAGAGAAAAACCAGCTTTGATTATGCATTTTAGATTTCGAATATAAGGAATTGAATATTTCAAAAGAACCTACACGCTTCAGTACAGTAAATCCTGAAGTGTCATTTTTTTAAGAATGCAGATGTTAAGTTTAAAAATTGCTCCATTATGACCAGACTTTACTATCTGTCCAAATTGCTGCTGTCAAGGTTATTAATCAAGGTAGAAAGAACTGCACTATACAATTACACAAGGGTCACTACAGGTGAATTCTTTTTCTCTGTTATTATCTTTGTTTTAAATACTGCAAATGACAATCACACAACATGTATCACATGTGATATTTATTTTATCAATGTGTATAATTAAGTGATTTTAGGGGCTCAGTACCATCCCATCCCTAGGGAAGGGAATTACATGACCAACTGAGTTATTTTGTGGTTCTTCACTGTGCATGCTGCTTTCAGTGCATCCCTATAAAAAAATGCAAAATCCAAAGGTAATGAAAAAATTTTTCATTGAAATAAACAGGAGATATTTTTCATGGAACAACAGGCTGTAAGTGCCATCTGATGAGGCAGGAAAGGGACTACAAGCTTCAATCCAGCTGCACACAAACCTGAAGAAAAGGCAGGAACTATATTAGAAAGCCAAGAGTATGCCTTTTTTTTTTATCATTTTAATAAAGCTCCATCTGTACAATAGCTTCAACAATTGCAGAGATCATTTCTAAAGGGACAAAAATACCACCTACACTGGCAGAAGCAAAACATAAAATAACATCTGAAACCTTAAATCCCTCTCAGGTACCTAGTTTGAAGCAGTCCAATAGTCATCCTCCCCAAAAAGAGAGGCAATAAAACTAGAAGGAAAAAAACTAAAATATTAATTGAAACAAAGAAAAAAAAATACAGCTGTACTTTGCTACTTCCATTATTAAAACTGTGAATTCCTGCATGCTTATATTCTAAAATATGCTTCAGTAATGAAGAATACCTTGAAAGGACTGACACAAAGATAATGATAAATCAAAAGCAAGAAGTTAATGGAGCAATTCAAAGAACCTTGTTGCATATAAAATTCTTTAAAATTTACTTAAGAAAAAAGTATCTGGTCCCCTACTGATACCCAAGTGACCTTTCTTCTTAAAACTAAAAGTCACAAAAAGAGGCTTTTCCTTCGTTTCCTTTGTGAAACACTAAACCTGCCCATTTACTGATTCTAATATTAATATGCATATTTCCGTTTCCATCTTCTAGACTGGATAAAAAACAGTCTAAAAGAAGTTTCAGAAATAAAACACAGGCCATTTTCCAAATAAACTAGGGGATTTATTTGTATAGATATCCAAATATCTATATCTGCTGGTCAAAATATTTTTTTTGCTGTTAAAGATATTAATGCCTGTACTGTATTCCAGTACACCAAACTGTTGTACTTATTAACCTCTATTTCACTCAGAATTATTTCAATTATAACATAGAACAAAAGTTTGGTACAGAAATAAAATTTTGTCTTCCATAAATATTTTATAAATAGATATATTATGTATATGCATATGCTGCAGAGCTAAATAGTTTATCTACACCATGATAGCAAACCTCTCTAGGAAGAAAGGGTTTTCATTTAGCAAAAAGATAAGTGGGACCATAAACTCTGACACTCCAACCACTTTAACTCATGACAAATAAACTAGACTTTCTCGCTGATACTGGTTTTACAAGGGTTTGACTATGAATTCTTTCCAGCCAAAGATTTTCAATGAGTTTTTTGTACTAGTTTGACTTTTTAGTCTTACTGATGCAGTATGCAAACCTGAAATCTGAACATTCGACTGAATTGGAGGAATGAGTAAATGAATACAAGAGTATTCTACACAGCAAAGCTGTTCAAATATTTATTCATTTGTCTTATTCATAGACTGTCTATCCTAAATTTTGAACCAAAGTTTTTGTTATCCCCAGGTATTAAAGACTTAGTTTTACATCTGTATGAATGACAGTGATTTTTACTTAAATTATATTTTTCTTGACAGCATTTTCATGACATTAAGAACTATTTTATAGTTCTATAAATATTTTATGGATTTTAGAACAGTAGTTCCTAATGGCTGATTTCTTACGTGCTCTCCATTTTTCCACAAAGGTTTTAAGTACATCATGGGTGTGCATAACTTACAGTTTATTTGTTTCCTCAAGTTGGTAGCTAGTTTAGTGGCAGCATTACACTAAATGACAGAATAGGACACATTGATGTCAAATTATTAGACTGGAAACAAGCCTGAAGATGCCTAGAGAGAATCTGCAGCACTACGTCTGGATAATTGCTCTTTTGAGAAGAGTTGTTTGACAACCCTTTGATAGAATGGTTTCTGAAAACAGCTCAGAGTTATTAAGCAGAACAAACACTAGCCAAGCCTCCATGGGACAGGGCTCTTTGTTGTTTTCCTCTAATCTGCAGACATGGCAAAAGAAGCTACAACTACCCAGGTGGGAAAACATGGCACACAGAAAAGATCTGCTTGATACAGGTTTTGTATATCTGTACAAGTTAGGTGTCTATCTTGGCACAAGCATCGTTAGTTTTTACACATAATAAGAATTTATAGGAAAGAGGCAGAGTGGACTCTGACCAGTTTTACATGTACTAACAAATATCAGTTTCACAGAAAGTTAGATTTAGATTCAAAAAGCATGCAAATCAAGACTAAGCACAACTCTCCCTATAGCAAGCACATCCTTAACTTTTCTGATGGATCTGGATTTACTTTAATTTTGCTTCAGTTTTCTATGAAATTAGGTTGGAACTAAAGAAGAGATCTACTGATTTTTTTTTTAAGTTTTCAACATTTTTTTTTAAAAGGTAGTGAAAGGTTTATTCACATAAAAGCTTAATGACACAGGATCAATAAAAGCACACATGATTCACATTGGTTTCTTCCACTGCCAAAAATTATTAGAATCTTCATTTTCTCCCTCTCAGGAAACTGTTAATCTCTTCTATTGGTATGGTTCAATTTTCTATGAATGTGTAATCAATAAGTAACTGGATATCCAAATGTCCCACTTCCCTACATGATCCCCCAGCCATGAAACTAGGTCATACTAATTTTTACTGTTCAGATATAAGCACTTTACAAGATGAGGCAGAAATCCAATGGCACAGGCTGAGAGAATTCCATTGTACAACCAACAGATCCAAAGTCAAGACAAACTGGGATACTCTTTTAAAGGGAGGTATACTACTTAAAGAAAGAATGACATTAAAATAAAAATTCTTATATCCTGGAATTAGTGCTAAAAACTCTGAGAATTTAATTGACAAGTGGCACAACATCTCTGAAAATGTTTTGGCTCATATTAAAATTCTTCTGGAAAATTCAGTCTTAGCTTCCATTTAGTTTCAAGATGACAGAAAACTCATGTTCTAGCAGCACTATCATTTACTTTGTATCACATTACACTGCCAGTGTGGTTGGCCATGTCCAATATCACCTGCAATAGTGATGACCATATAACAGAGCACTGGGTCAGTTACCATTCAACTTCTTTAATAGAACATGTTCTAAGCAACTTTTCAACTCACATGACTGTTTCCAGACATTAAGGTCTACCAAGCTGCCTACCTCAGCAGCAATTAAAGTACTTCAAGGAAAAAAATCACTTGTTTTCTCTGGTATATAACACACAAACCTGCAAAAGTCGTAGCTAAAGTCAATCACGGGAGGAAAATACCAAATTCAAAAATTCTCTTTGTAGGTTTCATTTCTTCCTGTGTTGAAGGAAGCTTAACCCATAATTTTTCAAAGATTTCAACAGATTTAATTTACTGAGAAAAACAAGGAAAATGAACCACAGGATTCATGAAACACCCGTTCCTATTGCAATTGTATATTTTCTCCTCTTTTTCTCATATTAATAACCACCTAGGGCACTGCATAACTGAATGGAATTAACATAATGAAGAACAGTGAAAAAAATCAAGACAAGTTATTCTAAAGAAAAAAATTGGATTACTGAGATATTGAAGAAATTATCCCTACTCCCCACCTCTAAACAACAGTGTAAAAAGTATGAAAAGAACTAAAAGAATATTTGATTTTCACCAAAGTAGCTAATTCCATTTATCTCTGTTTAGTGATGAGAAGGGATTTAAAGTGGCATTATAGGTTCTGAAGAAGATTGGAATTTTCCTTTTTGGAAATGACTGTCAAATGGACACATTTGGCCACCACTATTTAATGCATTTTTTCAGCATTCTGCCCATACACATTCTGAAATGAGGCTAAGATATGAATGAACTGTCACTGTTTGTGAAGTATGAATGCAAAAATATGGTTTCTGAAGCTGAAAATGATGTCATAAGAATCGTTACCTGTATTGTAGAAGTTACCACAGCTTGAAGAACACCGAAAATGACAATGAAATAAATATGATATTCATGAGGAAATGATGACATATTTTACCACGGTTTTGTATTGGAAAGTAATTATGAATCAGTGTGGAACAGTAAGCATACAATAGTAGCATGTGTATCTCATATTACTTGACAATTTCCACATGCAGAAAGACACCTTAAGGCCTTCCAAAACCCTCTTCTATATGCTTCAATGGCTGGCCACACAAAAGCAGTGATTACAGCTCAGAAAAACTTTTCAAATGCATTCTGAAACCTGTTTATTATTGATTGTCATTAATATTACATTGAGTGCTTGCAAAACATTTTAATATTGTATTGATAGAAGTAGTCTGAACTGATCAATACTGCAGCTCGCTCATATTCATAGGTGCTATGATTGACATAAATAGTAAAGCAGTTGTTTTTCCAGCACACAGTCTTTCCAAGCTATCCAGGAACAAATAGCACTTACTTTCACGTGCTCTGCACATTAGAGTAAGAAAGTGAATATCGAGTTCAAAAAATGTCACACTGTTCTTCTAGTGACTGACCAGAAGGAGGTTCATTGAAAAACTTTGATACAGAGAAAATAGCATAGCAGCAATGAAATTTAGCAGCTGTTTATTTGGACAAGCAGAGGCCTCATTCTACTCTGAAAAATGTCCTAAGACATTTTGTTAAACCAGCACAAAATGGTTGTAGCCCAGCTATGGTCTTATGTCAGAAAGCTCTACTGTTTGGGAGCCGGGCAAAGCATGTCCTGACCAGCAGCAGTAGAGATGAATGAGAGAATTTTTACATTGGCCGAGGATCTAACACTGTCACCTATCTCTCCTTCACCTTTCTCCCTCATGCATTGAAACTTCCCTAAAGCAGCCTGCAGAACCTTTTTTTCCCCTTGTTGGACATGTAGGGTAAAACCACCTCTATTCTTATGGAATTATTTTGTATTTTATCTCAGTCTTTAATATTTCATTCTCTGCATCAAACTTTCAGTTAAACATATACAACCTTTTAAATATTTAGCTTTTACTTTTTTTTCTATGATATGTTGAGGAGCTTTTGCCAAAATTATGGCATTAGTTAATGTTTCAGATTTAATGTGACCTAAATCTGACAGAGGTAGAAGGAGGGGAAAAGGTAAAAAGGAGAGGGTTTCCACTGATTTCAGCTGCAGAACTATGTTCTACTAATAGCAATTTTGGTTTTGAAAAGGTATTTTAAAATATAACTGATGTAAGAGATCTCAAATCGTAACTATGGCCAATGTTTCCAGACTTCTTCATTTGATGAATGTAGCGGGTTAGGTTTGGTGACCAGGCAGAAACACCAAATTTGTGTAGTGGTTTAAGGGTTAGCTTGGGCAGTAGCCCCCTGATGTCCCTTCTGTGAGATAAGCATTAGGAGAAAAAAGCAAAGCAGGCACAAAAACTTAAAGAATATAAACAAGTTTATTAACAGAGTTAAAAGAGGGAAAAGAAAGTCAGACTAAACCTTCAGAACACCTCTCTCCCCCCACCTCTTTCTGCTCCCTTCTACCACCAACGTAAAAGAAAAACACAACCCTTGAGGATTCTAGTCAGTTCACCACCTATATAATAATTCCTGGTTTTCAGTTCACTTAGGGAGAGGAGTCTCTCTTGGTCAAAACCATGGAAACATCTCCGCACGAAACAATCTCGTGCAGCTTCAGTGTCACAGCAAAGCAGCCGCCCGGAATGGTTTTCTGCTTGCATGTGAAAGTCCCTTCCCCCGACTTACGGCTTTCCCCACAGCTGCTTCGAGGGTTTCTTTAGCTAAGGGGGTACTATTTTAAGGATGAGCAGTTCAGAAACAGGAGCTTTCTTCACTTATCGAAGTGCCTGAAAGGCGTAAGGACTCTCTCTGGGAGCAGCCTCATGGTCTGGGAACAGAGATCTTTCTCTCTTGTGCAATCTCTGCTCAAGTTTCTCATCAAATCACAGCTACTTCAGGATTGCAGCATAAGTACAGTTGCAAACAGCAAGTCACAGCTACCTCAGCGCTCGCCCGTTCCAGTACAAGCACCTCTGCCCACAGTTGCAGTCTGAACGCTCCCCCCCCTTATGCTTTCAAGAAATTACAATGGGTAGTCTAATATATCATAGTCCATCACCATGGTTTTTTCCAACAGAATTTCAGCTTCTAGGATTAAAGCATCTCCTCAAATCCTCTCTTTCGAGGTCTCAAGTTTTTCCTCCTCACTGACTTGGGCATCTTTATAGTGTTTCCTTCACAAGCCTTCACTTTCCTCTCTCCATCTGATCGGGGAGATGATTAGTCTCTGCAGGCTTCATCTGGTCTGGAAAAAAGTCTTAACAGCACTAAAAGAGTTAATCTCCCCTGAGTCTTGCAGCTGGAGTGTGGAACTCGCTTATCTCTTGGCCACGTGATCTTGCCGACGGCAGTCTCAAGAGATTTCAGCTGTTTTGGGGGTGAGGTGAGGGCCATCCTGGCCTCTGGGGGTGTCCAGCGAGCAGGAGCGGCTGCAATCTCAGCCCAGCCACCCCCCGGCCGACCCGGGCCAGGCCCGGCCGGCAGAGCCCGGCCTGGCCCGGCCACCCCCCACCAGTTACCTGTTCGGCCACCGGAAGCAAGAGAGGGCTTCCCGGGCTCTGTTCCTTCTTAAAATGTGGCTCACAGAGGCGTGTCAAGCTCTCTAAGTGGTTTTAAAAAGTTGCCAATATTCAACCTAGCCAGTTGATTAGTTCTGTTGGGTCTAGAGGAAGCTGTAAGCACCTCTTTGCAAAGAGTCACTTCCTGGCAGATACAGCCTTTTTCAATTACAATTCCCAGACACTCCAAACCACGACAATGAATTAACAGCCCATTAACAGAGACAGCTTTGCCTAGGAATACTGTGGGCAGAGTTATCGCTGATCATAAAATTTTATAACATTTTTTGTCATTGGCTGTATTAATAGTAATGGAAATAAAAATCCTGTAATCATAAAAGTATTATTTCACAGGCACCTTTAGTCCACTCTCCTGCTCAGTTAGTCCATCAACAATTCAACAGTTGCTTTATCTATCAAAATCTTGAAAAGCCCTAGGATCAAGATACCACTTGATACCTGTTCCACAGCAGCACTAGTCTACTATGTAAATGTTTTCTCCTGACGTCCAACATGAACCTCCCAAGATGCAACCTGAGAGTACTGCCTGTTGATTATCACTTGTCTCTGAAGGGGAGAGTTTATGTCCACCACCTTTGTCACACTTTCAAGTAGCTATAGGCCACCCTTGTATGCTTCTCTTCAGTAAACAAGCCCACTTTCCTCTCCTCGTGGGACGTGTGCCCCAAATCACAGTAATAGCCCTCCAATGGACCCTCTCCAGCTACTCAACACTGCGCTTAAAGCAGGGAGTCACACCTGAACACAGCAGTCCCTGTGTGTCTTCACCAGCATCAAGCAGAGAGTAACTTCCTTCAAAGGCAGTAGCCATGCCATCCTAAGTGTATGGTTTGCCTTCCTTAGGATGAGAAGTCATACCTTGCTGACTCAAATTCATCTCAACACCTGCAAGGATATCCAATTCCTTTCCAACCGCCCTGTTTCTCTGAGAGTCAGTTATCAGCCTGTAATGCATGGATTGTTCTACTGCTGGTACAGACCTTTGCATTTCTTTTGTGCTGAAATGAATATATTTCTGTTTTCCCAAGCCTCAAGCTTCCCAAGTTCTCTCTGGATTGAAGTTTTAGAGTTTAGTACGTCAGTCATTTCACCCCATTTGCTGCCATCAACAGATCTGATAAAAGTGCAGTCTGTGTCACAACACAGGCCAGTGATAAAGATATTCAATTACCTGGGCTCCAGTACTAAGCCCAAGAGCACTCTGCTTCTTACCAGGAACCAAATAGATGTTCAGCCAATGATTGCTACATTTTAAATATGAGGATTAAGCCAATGTTCAGTCCACTTAATTATCCTTATTTCCAGTTCATACTTCATGAGCTTCCAAGTGAAAATAATGTGGCAGATGGTGTAAGAAATCTAACTAAAATTAAGGTATATTGCATGCACCACTCTTTCTGCTTCCTCTTCCTCATTTCAATCTAGAAAGTAATTACGTCAAGCATGATTTAGCCTTCGTAAGTCCATGCTGGCTGTTCCTGACTATCTGTTTGCCCAGACAGCCAAAATTTAGACAGATATTACAGGATGCAAAACTACTTCATGCAGAAACTTACTAAAACTTGGACAAATTTTCCATTCATTGCCAAAGAATGGACAAGTCCAGACAGGTACTAAACACTGGGAAGAGATAATTAAACCATGAAATCTGTAATGGACTTGTGGGATGTGACTATTAATACAGGATTGTTAAAATGTATATCACCTGAGAGAATACTTTAATGCTAATTAAGTTTTATAGCACACCATAATTCTAATGACTCATGGCTCAGTTACAAGAAGGAAGAGCATTTGCTATCACAGGCACTTACTCATGCTAACTCCATCATCCAGCTTAGAATCAGAACCATTTACTGCTAGCATTAATTATAAGCTCAAATGAATCTTTTCAACCTAAAACTCTCTTTTAAAACCAAGTTTCACACATAAAGCTGTATGGAAGGGAATTTTTTCAAGCACCTCAGCTGCCATTAAGTAATGTCATATAATTGCATTCATATTTTTCTCCATGAAAAGCTATTTTCACCTTAAACTAGGTGGTCTACCTGGTAAGGCTACCATTTCTCCTACAGCAGTGAAGCTAATGAGCAACAATTGGAAAGCAGGTGTTCAAGTACAGCTTTACTAATCTTCCTGACTATGAACACAAAACTTGCTTGCTTAAGCAGCTCCATAGACCATTCCAGAGATTTTGTTCTGATTTCACAGTGAAGCATTTCACCTGATTTCACCTGAAACGTCTTCATTTTTTGCACTGCTCCATAAGTGAGGCATATGGCTAGGATTATATTATAGAACAAGGTGATCTCCCTCATACCTGCAGTTATGAGTTACCTTACAAATAGCTTAGCTATTACTCTAGTTATGCACACACTTCCCTACATCCCATTGGTATAACCCTCTGGAGTTAACGTTCTGTTAAGTGGTAGAACTGGGCAAAATCTGGGGTGACCATGTTGAATTACGAGCGACAGCTTTCAGAAGAGAAACATGAAGTAAAGTGAAAAAGAATAGAAGAAAGGACTGTAGTGCAGGGGAACTACATTAATACAAAACTGACACCAAACTTTTCTGCAAGAAAACAAAACTATTGAAATAAAAGCTACATTTTTCTCATTACAGAACAACAACAGATTCACCACAGTGTGAGCAGATGCAGAAGAGAACAATCATGCATAAACCTTTAGCAGAGTTAAAATTTCTAAATCTTCAGGTATGAGCAAAATGAGTTTAAGTGACTACAAGGCCACCCTGGTCAAAACACACATAATAGTAGCAACAGCAGCAGAACATCAGCGTGCTCAGTGTCAGAAGGAGAATTTCTAACACTTAGACAATAAAGGCCTTATGGCAGACCCTTGGTTTTACTGATATTCCTCCTGAATAATTTTAAGAATTACAGACTTTTTGTCTCGGTTAGCAAAGAAGAGAAACCATGAGAATTTTTTGACCAAGGAAATTCCTAGAACTAAAAGAAAAATTTGCAAAATAGGTGCTGGGAGTTTAGGGAAGCAGGAAGATACTGTATCTCAGAAGAATTTGTACATTTTATCCTCTAAAATCTATGGAAATATACCACTGCATAACCTTTACCTTCCAGCTCATTTAAGAGGAAAGTTCTACATATCAAATTGTGATAGTTTGGGATTAAGTTTTTTTAAGATATCAAGAAGTACATTCATTTTTCTAATCACCACCTCTAAGTATTTAAACATGTAGTTTCAGTGAACAAATCTTTGGTATTCCAGTCACAGTGATGCTACAAGATGATCCTGTGAACAAACTGGCAGAGAAACAAAAAAAAAA